>CM056376.1:79708209-79735709 GCA_029718625.1 Synaphobranchus kaupii | reverse complement strand
CGGGACAGAACCATAAGGGCGATTCCCTGTGCCCTGCAGTGCCAGCGGAGAGTTAGATATCCTGGACACGCCCACTTTCAGAACAGGGACACATTGCCCGCACAGCTTCTGCACAGATTCACTGATTCCACACCAGGATCAAGAGGAGGGGCCTTTTCAAAGATATGGACACCAGTGAATGTCGTCAATAATTGGGCAACTTGTCCTAGAATTTGGCTTCCTTGCTCGTGGCCAGATCCAGTGTCATCTGGGGAGTTGTCAATGGGACATGTCTGAATGAGATACTGTGAGTTGATGGATAGGACAGCACACAGACATACATTGAATAGATGCGGAAGGCTTTGGACGGTATGATCACAAAAAAGAAGAAGATTGCAATTGGCTGGGCGATTTTTTACTGTTCGCTCAGTAAACTTTCCTTTACTGAGCCATTTCATATTATGTATGTACCAATTCAGTTGCCTAGAAATTTCACAAACGGTATTCCCTTTCTGCTTGGCATCACTCATTAAAAGAGATGGATTGTGGGTAATGACCCTACAATTGACTGGTGCGCTTTCCAGGGGGGTGCATTTGTATAGGACTTCCTTTCTGGTTTTGAACATAACAGGCATACAATTTCAGTGTGGAAATTAAATGAATCGTTCTTTTTTAGGTGGGAGGGGTATAACAGCTAGCCGCATGTTTGATGCATCGATGAACATGCCTGACTGAAACTCCATCAGAAGCCAGGTTGTGCGCTCATCTGCGACCACCTCCCATGTATTTTTTCATAATAGGCGCCACAGGCATGACATGCCATTTGCTATGTACCGCCACGATACCAGCACAGCCTTATTGTAAAAACAAATGCTGCAGAGGACTGCTCACACTGTAATGTTGAGTGTCTGCATGCAGGAAATTCAATAAACAGCCTAAAGAGGTGCTACGCAATGCAGGATGAACCCTGGGTAATGTAGTTCTCCCAGGGATTTAGTTTGTTCAGAGTAAACACGGTTATTTATATGTTTGTGAGAGAAAAGTTTCCCTGTTGATAGAGAAAGTCTATACAGTATGTCTTCCAGAGCTTTGGAAGTGGGTTCTAGTTCTTTAATAGCAATTCTCCATTTCTGACCTCAATGATGTCTTTCTTTCTTCTTCAATTTCTTCAATTCTTTCCTGAACACAAACAGCCTTGGGGTAGTGGGAGATTTAAGACTAGAAATGCTCATTGTGGTAGAGGTGCAGCAGAGCGATAGAAGTAAAGAAGTGCAGTCCTGGCGACAGCTGATTTTATCGAGCCATTAACTGCTTAAGTTTTTTTGCATGAAATGTATCTCTCTCTTCATGAATTAGGCACCTAATCATCTCGATTACCTCCGTAGTCCACCATGGGTTTCAAAAGAGGAAGTGGGGCGATCTCAGGCTGCCCTGCGTGATTGCTATGCTTCGATAACGGGTCTTTTAGGTTAATTTTGTCATGTTTTTGGCACACAACTTCCTTAAAAGTGAAATCCAGGAGGTCTGAAACGGATCTTTTTTCTCAATCACAGCAAGTCCTTCGAAGACATCTCAAAGATCTCTGAAAGCGCGCCTCCATGCTGGGTAGGGACATTTGCATTTCACAGGGCGTGAATGTCAAACTGAAGAGGCACTCTGGGTTGTGCATCCGGCTCCTCGGTTCGCCACCTCTTACTCAGCATTGAAGAAAAGATTTGAGACGCGATTATATTCATCTTTAAAGCCGAAAAAAGGCCTTGACAGCCGAGCGAATACATGATGCAAGCTCGATCAGCACCGGATGATTCCTTAAACAATTTATGTGAAAGCTGGCAAATTTGATGGAATCTTGATGGGAGGGCCTTGGAGATGGAGGGGCAGACTTGAAAAGCAATTATTCTCAGGTGTGAAATCTACCAATACGCTACTGCTGCATAAAAACAACAAACAACTAACTGGTGGTTGCTCGTTTCGTGCTTAGACTAGAGTGGCTCTTAAGATTTTGACTTGGTCTGTTCGCCTTTTCAGCCAATCCTTCTGTGTCTTAATTAACAAGCAGGCTCTTCAAGACATGACGGACAGAAAGGCCTATGGTAATGTAACCGACCCTTATTATTGCGAAGAATCAGACCTGCAGAAGACTCCAATTAAGACTGGAGTAAAGGTGTATAATGGCGGCAGGCCATTAAATTTTGACAAGGGGCTCCCCTGTGAAATTGTCCCAAACAAAATTTCTGAGAGGGTGAGCACTCAAAACTATATTTGGGAGAAAATCCATTTGAACCACACCAGTATTTACATCCAAATCACCAGACAAGAAGTGATCTTTGTGCACTGGAGGACATCACAGGACATGGTGATTTCACATGGAAATATAGTTGAAAGGCAGTTTGTGGACCAGAATGTAGTTTGCAATAAATGGGCAGAATTTATAACAAATGGCCAAAAGGGCTCAGGCTCGAAAGCAATTATTGAAAACATGACTGAATGTCGCGAGAAACAATTTAACTCAAGCTTACAGTAGCAGTTCCACACTTGAGATTTTACAGTGCGACCTTCTGCGTTTAAAAGTATGCTCCCCATGCTGCTATGCCACACTTCTACCTTGACCCGATGGTAACCTGGTTATATTGGTCAATATTGTTCCAAGCGAGTGCATTTCTTAGCCTTGAGGATCAGGCGCAGGGACGGTAATGGGTAAAAATGCAGTGGGAATGAATAGCCCTCCTGCTCCAAATGGGTTTGGCCTCGATCTATAAGCGGCTACACTGGTATGAAACGGAAAAATCCCTTCCTCCCTTTTGAGCGCCTGCTGGTTTCGGTAGCATCGGCTCCCAGCGGCTGGGGCGCACGAACGGGACCGTGTGGGAGCGCGAGCGATTGCGCAGCTCACGGGCCAACGTCATTTTGGTTTCGCGGACCACGTTGGCCGATTTCCCCAGCAGCTCCCTGGCACCTGGTTTTACATGACAGGGGTAAAAAGCAATTAGCAGGGGGAGCTATCAAGCAAGCTGGGGTCCTGGCAGCTCCGAATGTGAACAGGCGGGAGGATCATATGGAGGGAGAAGGCCCGCCCCTCCTCCTCCTCCTCTGTCCAAGGCCGACAGGGACGGCGCCGAGGGTGGGGAGGCAGGGGAACGCGATTGGACGAATCTGAGTGGCGACAGCATGGCGCCGAGCTTCACACATGACCATCTGTGCAGGACGGCATTATTAACAGGCCGCTGGTACACGGCTAACTCGCGCCTTCTCAATTATGCTAATCTCCGCCGAAATTGCCTTCCTTGGCGAAGTGGCATTGTCACAATTAGGAGACATGTGTACAGGGGTGCGTTTGGTGAGGGGCGCGTTTCGTGGCCGGCTCAATGCATCCTCACTACGACGGACTAGGGGGGATTTATCTGTGTTGCTCCCATTCAGTCGTGGGTCATGTCCTGTGTGGAGCCCTGCCAAAGTCCTTAATGTTATAAATGGCATTCTGGATTCTGGTAAATGTTACATGGGTGGCCTGCACCGGCGTTAATGCGAGGCAAATGTTCCACAAGAGAGTCGGGCTTCAGTCCTCAATTGAGGGGATGGGTATTCTGGGCATACAACTCCTGTGTGCCCGTGTGTGTGCCCGTGTGTGTGTGTGTGTGTGTGTGTGTGTGTGTGTGTGTGTGTGTGTGTGTGTGTGTGTGTGTGTGTGTGTGTGTGTGTGTGTGTGTGTTTGTGAGTCCATATGTGTGTGCATGAGTGTCTTGGTCTTGGATCAAAAATAGTTTAATCACACCTTATGGCCTCTACTACCATGAGTCTAATTCTGTTGCCAAGGCATCATTGCTTTCAATTTCAAGTCATACTGTATGCAAGCATAATATATATTATTGTATAATTACATAAAATATAATTACGGCGCTATCATTTCTGCTGTTTCTAGGCAACATAATCTGTGAGGCTCCCTGTGACACAGCCTTTGATAGCACCGCTATATCGGAAACTGTGCGGTAACTGAGTAGTGCGAGTAGTGCCTGTTCCCATGCGTGCGCTTGTCCGTGCGAGCGTGCGTGTTTGTTCGCATGCGAGAATGCTCCCCTGCTTTTCGTAGTTGAGCCTTTGAACCTGCAAAAAACCGCCAGAGTGTAGCACAGCTGCTATCTGCAATTATCCAGAGCGTAACTTCACAGACAAGAGCAGCGATGCTTTTTCAATAGATTAAAGGGTCTTTCATCTGTTACAGACCAAATGCAAATATTCAAATGCACTAATGTGCATGTACTATTTATGTTTATGATAATGATGATGATGATGATGATGATGATGCTTATTATTATTATTATTATTTCTTGTTTTTGTTGTCAGTTGAATACATTGAAATGCACCACTGATGTATACCGGTTCATTGATCTGGTGAATAACATGGCATTTTAGATGAAAATCGATTTTTTAAAAGTATTGTGTTTTGGCCATTGTGCATTCAAAAAGATTCTTCAGGCATGAAACAACAGGCTATACCGTGACGTTCCATTGCCACCTGTCCTGCCTACACAATGGGTAAAATGGGCATGGAAGTCAATGCAGATCATTGACTTCCCTGAATGGAGGAATACGTTAAATCCCCTGCCAACCAAGCAAGATTAATTAGCTTCGGAATACAAAATATTGACCAATTCCACCTGAATGACCGGGTCATCTTGGGCCACCTTTAAAGGCCGCCTGCCGTAATGCATCAAATGTCATGCACACGACCGACTTAACCATATAAGGACTGCATCATCTCTGAGCATGTCTTAGATATCAGAGAGCAAGCATGACTGCAGTGTGCAACCGCTAAAGTGTGCAACCGCTCATTGGGACAATGTAAATGAGTCTGATATGATCACAGTGTGTACAGTATGTAATCTTTTGGCCAAACATCGCACTGGCTGAAAGGATTACATTGGCTGGCCTCTTACCTCAGTTTACTGTAGTACACTTATCACGGGAATAGTGCCTAAATCCACATTATGGAAAACCCTCCAAATCAATTTAACTTAAGGCCAATGACGTTCGTTTCTGATTAAGAGTATGAGAAAAGCACCCTTTTCCTTAGTCTCTCTTAGACTAGAAATTGTACAGTGAGAAATACTGGAAACAAGAGAAAATTCCAGACTGCATTTGTGTTTCCTTATCAGCGAAAATGGAGTAGGCATAATACACTCGGTTCCAGGTGACCTTTCTATTCAAGGGGAGGCTGGGCCAGGATAAAATGCCTGAACTGCACTGCAACAGTTTTCATCCTTGCTTATACTTGTAGGTCCATTTAAGCTTCTGACCCTAGAATCATACTTTAATACTTTACTTGGTATTTCCTACCTACAAACACCTGTTCCAGGATCAGTTGTACCTTGCCGTGATGGACGCCTGAAACAACCGTGTAAAAGATGGAAAGTGATCTAGGCGGCACAGTCGCTGACAGGCAGGCAGTGAGCGAGGGGCGATATCTCACTAATTAAACTTGCTGACGCTGTCCAGCGGAAGAGAAGGTGCTATAAATGACCTCTCTGGCTGGAATAGTCTGGCACTTTCCAGAAAGGCGGGTGCCGGAAACCGTCCTCGGTCCAACTGAGCAGACGAGCCCTATCTGGTTTAAAGCAGCACTGGAATGTGCCACATTTCCCGCTGAGCCGATTGGAGCTGTCCGGCAGAGGGAGGTGCTGAAGGTTTCTGGCTTGTCCCTGACGGCGCTGTCCGGGGGCCGGGGGGGGGGGGGGGAGGTGCTGAAAGCTTTCAGATGGAAGGCGCACAGGCGCGGACGGCTCGGACGTGTCTGTCCTATGCAAATGAGCCACGCTCTCCGCTGGCACTCGACTGCCTTGTTTGCTTTGGAGCCGTCGAACGTGACAGCCTCTTCAGCAACAAACGCAATCATGCAGCTCCTGCCAGAGGCGAGGTAAATACAATTGGACAAGCGCTTGCACTACAATCAAGCGACCCATTTGCATTCTGTACACTTTCTGAAATTGTATAAGTTGACAGTGGCGCCAAGGCAACCTTGATATACATTGACATCGAATTAAACAACGTGCAAATGCCATTTCGCGGAGGACGTCACGTGTTTGACCGCCACCGCGCTGAATTCAATAATTCATGCTGCAGTATGAAATTCAAATTCAACGTTCATCATGAACAAACAGTGACTTTCCGAATGCGGAATTCCAAAGAGCATAGGTCACATGGTGTCCCCATTCCTCAATGCTACTCCTGTTGAGAAGGGAGCCGATTAGCACAGCCATGAATCAGGACTCCAACCGGAGTGTGTTAAAGAGGACCTTGCTCATGTTAAGCACGCCCATACGTGCAGGAACTGACTGTGTTATCCAGGATCAGTTTTCCGAAGCCTAGTTCTCACCTGGGCCTCAACGACGCAGAGGGTGGGCACAGATCTGGGACTTGCGTGCAGAAGCCCCCGCCGTCCTGCTCTCCTGCACTGAGGACTAAACGGTGTAACTGGAGGGAGGACAGAAACATTAGGCCAACCGCCCCTCTGGAACCAAACGAATGAAGCTCCGCCACGTCGCGGGAACATTCCGCTTCCTGTTCGCCAGAACTGTTTTGCACACGTGCACATTCATTGCGGCAATAAAGTAGCATGCGGCGTCTGATGGTGCCACTCATTAACTATTTACGCCCCCTCAACACTGAAAACGACAGCTGGGTGTCAACAGAGAAAGGGGTCGTTTACTTCTCAGTGCTGAATGGGTATACCTCTGGGCTTATAGAAAATGGCACACCATGGTTCTCAGCCCTCTCCACCCCACTACTCCAAACGGCTTCCAAGCTAGGAATACATTTACTTCCCGGGCTTTGGGTAACGAGCTTGATTTGAATAGGTTACGTCCGACCCATTCATAACCACAGTGCTGAATGTGAAATGGCCCTTTCTTATTATGGACCACCTCTGACACTGTGAAGTGCGAATGCATTTTCGAAGGGAGTTCACGGTACATTTGGGGCGATGAATAGGAGCTTCCAGAGTATGAGCGAGGAATGCGTCCTTCAGGAAATGGTCTGGCAAAATATGAAAAAAAGGAAGCAAATTAATTCATTTCTGTGGAAAAGACTGACCCCCCGGCGTCTTCTCTCGAGGCCTCACTGTCGAGGACGGGTCAACCAAACGTAGAAAGACGATAAGGATTGCCGGGAGAGTATTCACTCTCTTGTGTTCCTAAATGAAGAGACTGCTATGAATGTGACCTACTGTCCTGAGGCCATTTTTGTACTTTTGTTCCTCATTTTATGTATGTTAATGTAAAGAAAATGTATAAAGGAATGGCAGAACGGCGAGAAGTCTGAGTCTATGTCTGATCCGGCAAAAGATGAGACGTGGCGGTGAGGGGGGATTTGGGGGGTGAGCTGGCGAAGATGTTCTTCTTAACCTCATTTCTGTTTTACGGGGTTAAGACTCTTCAGCTCGGGCTAAAAACAACCAGAGTGCACCGTGATTTGATTACTCTGCAGCTAAGTCACGGCTAATCAACTGCGCTGATGGCATTCCACTTCCTACCGACATCAGGTTACAGGGAGGAAGCCGTCGATCATAGGAGTGGGCAGTGGCCAGAGTCGGCACGAAGCACGTCATCAGGTTGGTCTGTAAACCACCGGGTTCCAGTCCTGTGATCGTGACGCTTCTAATCCACGCTAACCGAGCAGTAATGAAATCCCTCCCAACAAAGATATGGCCAGAATCAGAACTTCTATTGGCTCTTTTGATGCGTCGGTTCAAATCTTTACCCTTTATTTAGCGTCACTTATTGAGGGGGCACGACGCGGCGGCGGCGTCGTCGTTGAACTTGAAATGATCTGTGCTTGCACCGGGTGCTGCTGGAGGCTCAGAACACTCCGTCTAGTGCTCCCCGCGCACGCCCCCCTCGGGTATGACAAACTAAACGAGTCAAAAACTTGCATGCGGCTGCCTCTCCAGGAACAAGGGGGGGAGCAGCCTGCCAGCACTGCCGTCTCTGCTAGAGGGGAGCAGAAGAAAAGAGAGATCCTTCTACCACAGACCCCCCCCCCCCCCCCCCACCCCCAGCCCCCTAAGCTAATCTAAAGAATATCTGACAAGGCCAAACTGCTTGTGTTCAAATATAGCACCGAGTGCCCCGGACACGCGAGATGAAATTTCGGGCTGCCGCCGTTTGAATTTTTTTTTACGAACCACGTTTCGTTGACGCGGCGCGAGGGCGGGGGAGGATGGGAACGGCACTTTTTAAATCCAAGGTTCTCAAAGTTGTTTTTCTCACTTTGCCGGCGACAGAGAGAACGCGCGGACGGACGGATGCTGAGGGGGCATACGACGTCCCCTGGCGCGCGCCGTTAGGGAAATGCCACTGGCGGAAAACGGGCGGACTTCTCGGGCTCGGTTGCTATGTGAAGCGTGCTTTTCCCACGCACGCACAAACACGCATGAAGAAACATGCGCCGCCCCCGCACACCTACCGCCCACACAGAAAAAAACATCACTTTTCTACTGTAAGTCACACATCTATTTCAATGCCACCCAAAGACATAAAAATGAAAAACCACCTCCTGCTGAGAAGACGACCCAACGACACCATGCAGTGTTGTTAATCCAATAGTTTTTTTTGAGGAGCTTTGAAGGCGCGCCTTTCGTCATAAAATTAATCGCTCCTACCTGGCGGCACAAGGGAGCGGCTGGCTCTGATTCGCGGCTCCGCTGAACGGCCGGACTCCGATTGCGGGGGTCGCGCGCGGCGAGGGCTGCAGCCTGACCTCAGAGCGGCGGAACAAGGTCTCTTTTGCTGGCGGTGGCTCGGGAGTGCTCGTGCTCAGCTCCGGCAAGCAGAGCTGGGTTTCTCTCACTGAGACACGCTTCCCTCCCTCCCGCCTGCCGACTCCAGCTCCCTCCCCCCCTCTCCCTCGCTCACACACGCGCCTCTCTCTCTCTCTCTCTCTCTCTTTCTCTCACACACATTCTCTCTCGCACCCACACACGCCCTCACTCCCTCCCTAGCACATTCTCTCCCTCTCTCCATCTCCTACACTCTTTAGCCTTCTCATAAACATACCTTCTGACTCTCTTAGACATGCACACACCCACCTTCTCCCTCTCCTGTACACACTCACAGCCTCTCTTCATTATACACTCTCTGTCTCTGTTTCTCTCTCTCTCTCTCTCTCATATACACACGCATCATCTCTCACTTGTCTGATCCTCACTTAATAATTGTAACAACAGTCTCACTATCCTCTTGCAAACACAAAATTACCACGTGAACAAAAATTTAAGAATAACCACTGCTGATAATATATAATTATAATAGATGCTAAATAAATAAATAATAAAATGTTTTCTTTTTTTTTAAATGGGAGAATTAAAGTTATAGGTTTGATTGAGGAGGTTTGTGTGTGGTTGTGGTAGATATGCACTGCACACTGGGTTGCCAGTAAGGCACTCCTTTTCACATCCTCTAGGATTAGTAATCTATCCACAACCTGCAGGACTGGTGATTTTGAGTAGTTTTCACATTTTGTGATGTGAAGTGTAGCTCTGTTTTGCAATGTTTTGCAACCCATTCTCTCTGGGTTGCCAGTTATTTATTTAACCTTGTCAAGTTTTTCATAAATATTTTATGACTGTGTAGTGTCAAGTAGTGTAGCATGATGCAATCTCTGTTAGGGCCCCTAAAGTGACCAATTTTTTATGACGTTGTCTGTGTTGAAAATTGCCTTTCCTGAGGCTGCTCAACATTAGTAAGGAACCAGTGCAGTTGGCCTCTGGACCAGCTGGTATGCTTTCCTGGAATCAGTTCCTGGCACTGCAAGGCCTTTTGGTGATATGTTTGGGGGTTTTCAATCTTTTAAGCATGTGGAACATTTAATTAGCAATGGCTATTGGCCCAACTCTGCCTTGCACGCATTGTTTTCACTCTGTTAATTTTCACGGACCTCTGCATGTAGTTATTATAGGCCGTTTGTCCCGTTTAGCAAAATGTCATTCTGCAAGTAGACCCCACAATTCACTGTCAAATGGGGCAAATGGCTAAGTTGTGGTTTCTAACATTCTAAGCCAAACTTTAATTAGTATTTCAAAGTGAATAGTTATTTTTTCTTTATAGCATAAAACCCCCACATGCTCTCTCTTTCTCCTTAATTACTGAGATTATTTTTTGGAAAATCATTATTTTGGTCTTTCATGCTCATTGCCAGGGTCACTGTCTCACAGTAATTCTCCAGCAGCAGCAGATTTTGCTAAAGCCATTGGCCTGTTGATGACTGCAGAATCCGGTCATCAGCATGAAGCAGCACAGAGTAGAATGTAGAAGTTTTTTTAGTGTGCAGTCTGCGATCCGGACACGGGACAGTTTCAAGTTTCTGTGGCTAAAATGGATGCACACAGTTGATGCTTTTCAGCACTGCATCCCTGCCTCATTCAATGCCCTGGGGTGTATTGTCAAGGTAGATGCTGAGTGTATTTCTTGTAGCTACTGTGCCTTGCTTTAAATACATTGTATGCTATAAATTTGTAGCATCTTGCATAATCCATCCTCTGGCATGAATGAAAATTAAATTATGAAATTAATTGCAATTATTTGAGGAAATTTAAAAATGTTTGTTCTGTTAAGGTTTATTCCGTTGAGGGATACATGGCCATTTTGTGCTGTATGGACAAGTTAAGAAGCCAAGCGGACTTTGAGAGGACACTGTGCACATTACAAATGTCTAGTCACCTTGTACATTACTATTCGCAGAGATGTATTAACAGATTTACCATTCGATTGCCCCAATCTTGTATTGTACGTTTAAATAATGTATTGTACGTTTAAATTGTACATTAAATGGAGTCCGGCTGTATTTTCATATCGACATGATCACGTCAATGGCCCTCTCAGTCATCATGTTGATGATTTAAATATCCTGGCTGGGCTGTGCTTCAACGATGACAAAAAATACAATGTGCATCTGGTAAAAACTTATGTGCAAAAAGGGTGAGAAATCATTCCAGACGGACATTGGAAGGATGGGAATTCCACTATGGTTTACATTCCGTTCAGTGGCTCATGCTGAAAACACCCCCCCCCCCCCTCCCCCCCCCCCCGCCCCCCGCCCCCCGCCCCCCGCCTTCTCCCTCTCCCATCCTTTCACACGCACAAACATGCACACGCTTCCTTACCCCCATTTCCTCTTTCCTCCTTAACCCCTCTCTTTCTTTACTTCTCTCCCTATTCACTTCTATTTTCCCCTCATCTCTTTACTCCCTCCGTCCACCCCCTCCCTTCCACGTGGTTTTTATGTCCGTCTCGATAATGCAGCTCACGTCCCGTTTCTCAAGTCAGCTATTCCAGCACATTCAAGGGCATTCCCCGAGTAACTGTATGCTAATGCACTCCCTTGAGGAGCTGGTGCACCGCTAGCCGGGTCCAGATGTACCGTCCATGGAGGGAGCGTTCTGAGACACATTTACTATATATAGGTACGGGAGACATTTATCGTATAAATAATTTACGCTTTTTAGTGCGCTCTCCATAAATATCATGTTCATATTCAGCAGCGCTCGTCAGAACGTGGGCCTGGATTTGTTGCGGTTTGATCGCTTTCTTAAAATAGAACATTTCCTCTCATTTGAAGCACGGTATGGATTTGCTTGACATGCTCTGCCGATAGCGCTCTCCGGATTGATCTGTCCTGAAGGTCGCCTCATTTATGTCACACATCCAAATCCAGGGATCATGTCTGGTCAGCTGCGCCAGGGAGACCTCAAGCCAAAGGCCAGAAAATGGCAGATTGAAGTTTCTTGGGGGGTTCATTACCAGCTGTTTCCCTGGTATTCATTAGTGTTTGGTGGAAAAATCTTAACAGCCGCTGAAATTCTACATTGCGCTCTTGCCAGTGACCTCTACTTGACTGACCTCCCTCTGAAGGAGCCCTCCAGTTGAAGGCTGAGGATTTACAACAGTCTAGTCCTGAAAATAAAGAGATGGGGGATGGGAACTGCACACACCTCATAGCCCCCGTCCCTCCATACTCTCCACCCTAGGTTGCCTAGCATCAAAACCGGTCTCTCTCTCCTGCCCCAACTCCACCCTTTCTGTCTGAAACTGAGTAAAGCAGTAGACCACGGGGCTGGAGGTGATTCCAGCAGGTTTCAGACTATAATCCCCGGTGGGCTAATGCTCTCGTACTCCTGAGTAAACAAATTAATATGAATCACTTATGCAAATATATCCAATAGATCGTGTGTAATAAACGAGAGCTGAAATGTGCACCCATATGCAGAGGGTTTATATTGGAAATAGTAAAAAGACACGTAATGACCTGTAATTACACATTCAGAATTGGCACGATGTGAAAGTGGCTGTGTGCACATGGCAGAAAAAAAGGATAGAAAAACCAATAAACCAATAATTAGATATATGGCAATAAAAAAAGAAACCATGGCAAGCTTCTCTGTACAGTAAGGTTACACCTTCTGGTTTTAAAACTGCTCCTGTAGAATTCTGCCTGTAAAGGTGCTGAAAATACATTTATGGAGCCCATCTGAGCATGCAATAGAAAACATGGCTCCACGCCTGTTCATATGTCTCCCTCTATAGCTTTCCAGCAAAGCTTAAACCGAATATGAGGGAACAACGACCACAGCACCTGTTTAATGGAGCATTGTGTGGCACGTACCAGACAAAAGGCAAACAAGCTGTCCCGGTTAATGATTAACTCAGCGGAAGCTTCTAGTCCCGACAGGTGCAGTTGTTTTTCTGGCACTAAGTTTGTCGTTACTCAGGTCTCTGTCACACCGCAGAAAGTGTCATTACAAAAGAGTCTTCTTGAACAATGCTCTCAGGGCCCTGTGGCTGTGTGTGTGTGTGTGTGTGTGTGTGTGTGTGTGTGTGTGTGTGTGTGTGTGTGTGTGTGTGTGTGTGTGTGTGTGTGTGTGTGTGTGTGTGTGTGTGTGTGTGTGTGTGTGTGTGTGTGTGTGTGTGTGTGTGTGTGTGTGTGAAAGAGAGAGATAAAGTGTGCGCGCGCGCGTGTGTGTGTGTGTGTGTGTGTTACTGTGGGGTTATTGACCCAGCTCAGATTCTCACCCTGTGGACCCAGTAAAGACAAATGGGCCAGTCTAATAACAGTGCCTTCACTATTATGCTTTGGGCTCCTCCAAAAATCATTCCAAGAAGTGACAAATATGAAAGAACTGCATGCGCTGTGCCCCCTTCCAAACACATGGACTTTAAAGTGTGATTTAGACCACAGCAATGCTTCTGCAAATCACCATAACCATACTGTCCATGGTAATGACTGTCCAAATGAGCCTCCTCCTTTAGAGATGCTATATCTGATGATGGAAAATAAAGAGGGACAGGGGAAAAAATGACACTCGAGGGCAGTAAATAAGACTTTTTGTGTGGTCATAAAAGGTAATAAAAGGAGCCAACAGGTGATGCTTTCACCCTTAGTACTGAAGAAGGCAAATTTTCTTTGTATGAATGCCAGACCTCAACCCCTCACCCTAGGTTAGCTAATTATGAGTTTTTTTTCGCTGAAACAAATGTCACATCAGTATGAATGGGTCTCACTTCACAGGCCTTTATGAAACATTGTAAATGTTAGACAATGTTTTCATTACTTGGACGAGAGAAAACAACCCACTCGTGACAAAGTAATAAGCTTTGAGATTTGGTTGTTTACCACTTAAGTCAGAAACTGTATCGACTTGAAATGAAGAGAAACTTAAGCACTATGCTTCACTCTGCATGGTCATTGGCGGTATGTATTTTACCCTTGAGTGGGTTTGATTGGCTGGGGTTCTTATTTCTCCTTTTGATTGGTTTTTAGTTGTTCCGGGGTTGAGCTTTCCTTCCCCGGATTTTACATACAGTGCACATTCAAAATATCACCCAGTCCCTCAGTGCTTTTGCTTCAGGTGAAATAGTGAAGCCAATTAAGAAACCAAGAGAACAAAGCATGACTACCAGCGATGCCTGGGTGAATTCCCATTCACAGCTGCGAGACACCTGAGAAAAGCCTTTTTATTGCTTATTTTTTTAATATCCAGTAAAAAAAAGGTGGGTCGCGTTCAGCGGTAAACAAACCGCAGGGAATGAATGGCTGCCAGCCGAGGGGATCACAGACTCAATCCATACCTTTTCTTTTCAGTTATCTCTCATCTTAACTCTTGGCATCAACACGCTTTGTTCTGATAGGTTTAGTGTCACGCGCGTCATGTTGGTCTGCGTAAAATACAGTTGTCAAAACTGAGAGAGGAGTCATGAGCCAGAAAAAATAATAATAATCTTGGCAAATCTTGATGTCTGGGGATCTGAACAAGCCAGCCAGTTTTCCTCTGGAAAAAAAAATTACAATAGGGCCACTCAGCTGCCAATTCAGAATTCACAAAAGAAAAGTTAGGCTCGCTGTCTGCATGCCCACTACCAGCTTTTGAAATTCCAGTTTGGTGGTTATTAGCAATTATTTTTGCAAATTCAGTTGCTGAAGCCATAAGCAAGTCACAAGCAACTCACTCTAAACTTATTCATATCTATGACTGCCATATGCAAAAAAAAAAATGGTATAATACATTGATATATTCTATGTATGTACACCTATGACTATATACATACACGCTATGGCCAAGTATGTGGACACCCCTTGGTCTGGGGCTGTTTTTCATGGTTCAGGCTAGGCTCCTTAGTTCCAGTGAAGGCAAATCTTAACACTACAGCATACAATGACATTCTAGACGAATCTGGGTTTCCAACTTTGTGGCAACATTTTGGGGAAGGCCCTTTCCTGTTTCAGAATGCCCCCATGCACAAATAGATGTCCATATAAAAATGGTTTGTCGAGATCGGTATGGAAGAACTTGACTGGCCTGCACAGAGCCCTGACCTCAACCCCATCAAACATTTGGATGAATTGGAAAGCCGACAGCAAGCCAGGCCTAATAGCCCCATATCAGTGCCCGACCTCACTAATTCTCTTCTGACTGAATGAAAACAAATCTACACAGCAATGTTCCAACATCTAGTGGAAAGCCTTCCCATGAGAGTGAAGGCTGTTATAGCAGCGAACTCCATGTTAATGCCCATGATTTTGGAATGAGATAATAATAATAATAATAATAATGCATGGCATTTATATAGCGCCTTTCTCAATACTCAAAGCGCTTTACAATGATGAGGGGGAAACTCGCCTCTACCACCACCAATGTGTATTGAGATGTTGATGTTGGATGAGCAGGCATCCATATACTTTTGGCCATGTAGTGTATATGATATATACATACTGTATATGTATATGACTATATACAAAAGAAATTCCAGTTTTTCCATTCAGACACATGTCTGGGCTACAAATTTATTGAAATTTCTAGCTAATAAATGTAATTCATAGCAATATTTCTAGTTCATCTCATTTTATAATTATGAAATTTGTTTAAAAATTCACTGGCAAAAAAGCCTTTGCTGTTACCTCATTCAAGAGGGTAGTCCTGCAATGATATTCCTCTCTACAGTATATGGGCAAACACCTGGATGCTGGATGCTGGATGCCCTCACCAGACATATTGACCCAAAATCACTGAAAAAGAGGGACACTACTCTGTGCAAACCGGATTTGATGTGGCACAGAGAGGATCGTTTGATGGCGACAGGAGAATGGGCACAATGGGTGAGAGAGCAATCATTTCTGAAATTGCTGACAGCTGTTTAGATCGTGCCGATTTGCTGACAGGCCAGTTGTACTGGGGAGAACTTATTGTTCCTCTGAAGGACATCACCGGACGACGGAGGCTCACTTCGCTGTTTAATCATTTAGTTCACAGCTCCCTGTCCCTCCTGACACAATCTCCCACTGAAGTTGTGGGGGCATCTCCTGTATAATGTGCACCAGTGTCCCGCAAAACCACAACCATTTTAAGTTTATTCTGTCTGTACGGCTTCTTAAACACCTACCAGGCAGGAAGTGATGTCAAACAACCGGAAGTGATATCATACCCCAGCTTGAGATCTGAATTCTTACTCTGCCTGACCTGAACTGCAGTGAGACGACAGGCCTGGGACAGGGCTGTTATTACTGGCCTGCCTCCGCACTGTATTTTAGTCATCTGTCTAACGTTTAGAAGTAATGCAAAAAGAGTCTGACTGCTTTCCGGAAAAAAAAAACTTTTCCCAATTAGCGCTGGTGGTTTAATTACCCCTCTGGCTGAGCACTGCAGCAGGAAGCTGCCAGCGCTCCGGGGACTTCTTTTCCCATGTCCACAAGCGGAGCGCTGATTTCAGGGGGCTGATTGGCTGCTTCACGGTACACAGGTGTTCCTTTCATTCTGCGCAGAAAATCCGTACCCTCCTCTGCGGCGACCGAGGATGGCGACAAAAACCGCCAGTGCCATTTTGTACCAACTCAAAACCAGTACTAGGTTTTCTGGAAAAAAAAAAGGTCAGTTGATGATGAATGCATTGGGGAAATGTTTGGTTAAAAAATTAATGCCAAATCAAGCCTGTGCAAAACTGATTCATACATTAATGGTGTGTCCAATCAAGTACAGTCCCAGGTTTTAATTTTCCTGAAGAGCAGGGACGAGGAGTGAAGGAGACAGCGGTGGATAAAAACAGTCATGCACGGGGCTCAATGAACGCTCCAAGTATCCGCCGCCTGCCTTCTCCTGTCAAGGAGGTAAGCGCCTGCGTCTTTATCAGTGCCGTTCTGCCTCACTAAGCTAAATAACTTCTCTGGCATTGCTATGTGATATAACTAAAGTTCACAGACTCTTATAATTGAGCAGGTCAGGATATATTAAAGCTAAGTAAGGAATAACGTCGTTGTTTGCAACTTTGCGCAGCACTTCCATATGGCATATGACGACTCATTATAGCATATGATGTTAAATGATGGTTTCTTACAAAAGGGGCAGATGGAGTCAGACAAGCTTCAGAGGCGCAGACTTTATGCCCCTCCGATCTGTAGACTGTAGCTGCTGCATTGTTGATCACGGCTCTTCTAATTTTCCCGCATTTGCCTCAAACTCACACATCTATCCCTCTACACGAGACTGAAGACAGGACTCCCACAGGGATCAATTTAATATTTGCGTCCAGTTTTGCTGAACTGATGAACAGGTTCGCCTCCTCATTCCTATGATTATGACATCATAGTGTGTAAATTAGCATTGCCTGCTTGTCTATGAATCCCTAATGAACAACCTACGCTTGCACATGCACACAGGAAGACAGACTGACGCACGCACATGCGCGCACGGATACGGGTGCTGTATTGTAGCTGCTATCAGAGGTCAGTCGGAGGTCACAGTGACCCCAGTGGCTCTTCTAGATGGACCCTTCTAATGGTGGGGATGGTGGGGAGGGGCAGAGAGGCTGGCAGTGCTCTGTGGATTTGGAGGCGGATTAGGCAGGATTTGGAGAACAATCAGTACCCTTTTCTTCAGAGTGACCCAGTAATTAAATTATCTGACAAAAGCTACCGCTGCCCTCCTTAAAGGGATATTTCACCTTCATGTGACATAAGTCATTTTGTGGAGCCTACCGCATTATATTTGCATAGCATGAATACTAGCAACGTCAGCTGTCCCTGCTGACCGTTAACGGCATCCCCTGTAGTCCCGGTTGTCAGGCTCCCCATTCACTCCCATTCATTTTCAGGACCTCACCAAAATGAATCGTTTTAAAGCACACACTAACTGCGGCAGATAATACATCGATAAAAGAGAACACGGCGGTGAAAAGTTACGTGTTTGAATGAAAAGCTTGAAGATTCAGACAAAAAGTAGAATTACCTGTGACACCCCCATAGCAGCCAACTCCGCCCACCTCTGCCCCGCACCCGGCTGAAAGCCGGACAAATCATGTCCGTCCTGCACCTCCAGATCAAACGTCCACAATATGAACACTCCCTTTTCAGTTTAGAGTCATTACAGAGATCTGGAGCGCACCTGGGCCCAATTAGGGCCAGATGTTAAAATGAACTCCGGAGGCAGGACCATTCATAGCAGATCCGGGCCAGTTCTGGCCCGTTTTCGAACTTTTCAGATCCGTGCCAGTTTTGAGCCAAACTGAAATGAAGCAGGGCCAGATCCATTTTACACATCCGGGCCAGCAGTTGCAGTACATCCAGCAGGATCCGGCCGAGTGTCAGTCTGCTACGACAGATTACTAGTAGTTGCCAGCAAACCCAGATAATAGATATGTTATGAGAGATAGGAGAGAAAGGGGGCAGGGAGTAGAGAAGTAGAAGAGCCAGATTGCAGTACCAGATTGAAACTCTATGTAGTGAGTGGAATATAAATTCATTCTACAGATTTTGATCATTTCTGTAATCGGAACATTAGAGTCACGGCAACAAACGTCCCATGCCGTAGTCCCCATTGGCAGCTGGCTTCCACGGACAGTTTCCACTACGATAGAAAAGCAAAATTGTGAAGAGAGAAGAAAAACTTGATGAGTAATCAAAAGGCGACCCTGCTACTTTTGAGCTGGGTTGCTGAAATCATTAAAATTGATCTCATTGACCTCCGCTTGTCTCTGAACACGTCCTCTACAAGGGAGTGAATTACACAAACAATCAATCAAAAGAATCCGCTGCATATAGCCGGCATCACTCATTAACCTTCTCAACCTGCACAATCAGGCTGAGCATCACCTGTGTTTACACTTCCATTTGTGGAACTATTCAATTATGTGCATGTACATACATACATATATATATATATATATATATATATATATATATATATATATGTAAAATCCTGGGATGTGAATTATATATATATATATATATAATTTAAATATATACAGATCCTTTCCAAAAAATTTGAATATCATGGAAAAGTTTTTTTTTTTCCATAATTCCATTCAAAAAGTGAAACTTTCATAGATTATAGATTCATTACACACAAAGTTAAATATTTCTAGCCTTTATTTGTTTCATTTTTCATAATTTTGGCTTACAGCTCCAGAAAACCCCCAAAACAGTATTTCAAGTGTGTCGAAAATCAGCATTTACTTCAGTTATTTCAGAGAATTAATGTTTTAGACTGAGTGTCACACTCTAATCATCTAATTTACTCAAAACACCTACAAAGTTTTTCTACAGGTGTGTCGTTAAATTGGACAGGTATCTCAGTTTGGTTCAGGATGGGGAAGACTGCAGACTTGACAATTGGCCAGAAGACCATCATTGACACCCTCCAGAAGATGGGTAAGCCACAAAAGGTCATCGCTAAGGAGGCTGGCTGTTCACAGAGTGCAGTGTCCAAGCATGTCAATAGAAAGTTTACTGGAAGGGAAAAATGTGGCAGGAGAAGGTGCACAAGCAAAAGAGATGACCGTAGGCTTCAGCGGATTGTCAAGCAAAGACGATTCCAAAATTTGGCGGAGATGCAGAGGGAGTGGACTGAGGCTGGAGTCAGTGCTTCAAAAACCACCACGTACAGAGTGTGACACTCAGGGCTCTATTTTAATAAACCAAACGCAATGGTGAACGCAAGAGTAAGCGCTTGGCGGTATCGCTCTGAGGGCGTGTCGGCGAGAAATTTGGTAATTTCATGACGGCAATCTTGACGCACCTTATGGCGGTATTGCTAAAAGGCTGGGTTTAAATGTCCAAGGTGTGTCTCTATGGTAGCCAATCAAATTGTTGTTCTCATGCTTTAAAAAAAAGCCAGTTGGAACACAATCGCTCCATGCAATTTCATAATGAGCAACCCAAACGCACTGGACCGTCAACTTGGATGTGTGTATGATTCTACGTGGGAACATGCATTGAAATGTTCATTTTAAAAGCTGATCCGATACTTACCATTTATCTAGCCCTATTAAACCGCTCAGCCAGTTGATTTCTCTTTGCTCTGGCTGTGATGGGGACCGCGACCACTGGTGCAGGTGGGGCAAGCTAATTTTTTCGCATGTCACCTGGACATTGATGGAATGTGTTCCTTTGCGATTGACGAAAACTATTGCATGCTCGGGTGGTGCGCGGATTTGTATGTGCGTGCAGTCGATAGCACCAAGCACCCCGGGGAACCCACACTTGAGAAAAAATGCGAGTTTTGACTTTTTACTGCATTCATTGTCCGTATAGTTGAGGAAGGACACCCGCTGAAAGTATATCCTTTCTGTGTATTGTGTAGTGGTAGGCTTATGATTCAACTGTGCCAATGTGTAATTTATATATTATAGGATATTGGCCTACATGATCGCAAGTTTCTTGTAAGCTGTCCTGTTTTATTCTAGTAGTTTAAATTAAAATTAATTAATAATAATAATTATAGGCTATTTGTTCATTAAATGGAAGTGTAATGTTGGCATCACCTATAGACACTACATAGAACTACATGACTAATAAGTTGCCAAATTGCCAGAGTCTATTGCGTTGCCGCTAAGAGGTGGTTCCAGCTGATCATAACGCAATGGGTTTTCGTTGGTTCAAATTGTCACTACGCCAAAAGTATTTTAGAACACGCCCCAGACAGCGCCACCCATCCCACTGCAGCGCAAGCGAAAGGATGTTATGTTGAGAATTTGTTGATCCTAGCGGTATTGCTGAGAAACGCCATAAGCGCCAGTTTTAAGACGTTGATGCTGTCAACAAGCTTGCGTTTGACTATACCGTCCCCTTGCGCTGGTTTGCGCCGGTTTGAAAATAGAGCCCTCAGTCTAAAACATTAATTCTCTGAAATAACTGAAGTAAATGCTGATTTTCGACACACTATTCTAATTTCTTGAAATACTGTTTTGGGGGTTTTCTGGAGCTGTAAGCCAAAAGTATGAAAAATTAACAAATAAAGGCTAGAAATATTTGTGTGTGTGTAATGAATCTATAATCCATGAAAGTTTCACTTTTTGAATGGAATTATGGAAAAAAAAAAACATATTCTAATTTTTTGGAAAGGATCTGTATATACAGTGCCCTCCAAAATTATTGGCACCCCTGGTAAAGATGAGTAAAAGGGGTTATAAAAAATTCACCGTTTGGTGAATTAGCTTAATCTCACAATGAAAAAATTTGAAAAATCCAACCTTTAATTGAAGTAAATTTATTCTGAGAAAAATCCCCCATCAAGAAATAATAATTTTTGACAAAATCACACCCTGCATTTAATACTTTGTACAAGCTCCCTTTGCCAATAAAACAGCACTGAGTCTTCTCCCGTAACATATAATAAGGTTGGAGAATACAGAGCAAGGAATCTGACACCATTCCTCTTTACAGAATCTCTCCAGACTATCCAGAGTCCTAGGTCCTCTCTTGTGCACTCTCCTCTTCAGCTCAGCCCACAGGTTTTCAATGGGGTTTAGGTCAGGGGTCTGAGATGGCCATGGCTTGATTTTGTGTTCAGTTAACCATTTTTGTATTGATTTGGATGTATGTTTTGGATCATTGTCCTGCTGGAAGATCCAACGACGACCCAGTTTTAGTTTCCTGGCAGAGGCAGCCAGATTCAGATAAAAAAATGTCCTGGTATTTCATGGAGTTCATGATGCCATGTACCCTAACAAGGTTCCCAGGGCCTTTGGAGGAAAAACAGCCCTACAACATCACAGAACCTCCACCATACTTAACAGTGGGGATCAGGTTATTTTTGGTATAGCCATCCTTCTTTTTATGCCAAACCCACCTTGAGTGTTGGTTGCCGAAAAGCTCAATTTTCATTTCAACTGACCATAGAACACGGTTCCAGTCAAAGTTCCAGTAGCGTTTAGCAAAGTCCAGGCGCTTACGTTTGTGGTGAAATGACAGGAAAGGCTTTTTTATGGCATGCCTTCCTAATAATTTGTTGGCATGGAGGTGACGTCTAATGGTAGTTTTGGAGACTTGATGACCCCAATATGCTACTTTCCTCTGTAATTCTGCAACAGTAATCATTAGGGATTTTTTTTCCTCTCTTACCATCCTCCTCACTGTGCGTGGGGGCAAAATAAACTTGGGCCCATAATTTACAGCTAAACATAGTCCCACCCCCCAATTCTCATAGAGATCCATTCAAATGCAGAGACATTATAGTATCACTTGTAAGAGTACCAGAAAATAAGATATCAAGAGTCTTTTTATGTTGTTGGGTCACAGACATCAGGAAGTCATGGCATGCAAAGCCAAATGATATGCGACCAAATATAAAAAATTTAAAGGCGCAGTCAACTTAGTGTATGTAAACTTCTGACCCACTGGAATTGTGATATAGTGAAGTAAAGTGAAATAATCTGTCTGTAAACAATTGTTGGAAAAATTACTTGTGTCATGCACAAAGTAAATGTCCTAACTGACTTGCCAACACTATAGTTTGCTAACATGAAATCTGTGGAGTGGTTAAAAATTTGTTTTAATGACTTCAACCTAAGTGTATGTAAACATCCAACTGTATATATATGTATATACATATATGTATATAGTATATATATGGAAATACATACATTTAGTTGTAAAGCACATTGGATGCTTTTGACATGTGTACTGCATGTGGATTTTAAGCTTAAATATAAAGTGGCTTTAACATGAAATGTGACAGCTCTATTTCAGTAGAATAAGCTAAAGGCTGGTGACATTTTCACATCTCTCACATGTCTAGAGGTTTCACCTGTAATTACCTGTCTCTCTACAACAATTAGAGGTAATTACTCCTTAAAGCTGTGGACCATGTGTATTAACTCATTATTTTTAGGTTGTAGCAATGTAGTGTGCTGACACGATGTGACATACCTTGCTAGATGTTCTCAGTTGGAGAAGAACGGATAGTTCAGGGCAAATTATGATTAATTAGGAAAGTTACTAATGCTTTTTACATCCGGATGTTTACCTGCTCAACAGTAAAGTAGTGCACAGGTTGATACATGAACTGATATTGTCCAGAGATGGAAAATACTTCAATATTGTGCTATAATTTGCCATACAGCACATTGCAGACGATTAAAGTATTCTCACTGATTAAAATACGGAGATGTAAATATGGTACTATTATTGCATGCATAGCTATTTCTGACATAATGTGGCTTAAGAGGGTAAATCATCCCCTAACAGATATTTTAAAGTATCTAATTAAGAACAATTAACAGCTCCTTACTATTCAGGGTTTTGGAATTGTGGTTGGAACAAAAAATAGCATACACAAAGGTACTACAGGACCGAGTTTGCAAACCCAGTCGAGACAGCCGAAAGGCATGTTAAGAATTTCCGTCATTCCTGCAATGACAAAACATGCCAGAGAGCTGATGATTGAAAGTTTCATAAGCCATCTTCATTCAAGCTGTGTGTCATGTCATCTGCCAGGGTACACAAAACCATGTCTTGAATGGATGGCAATTGTGATCCATTCTGGATATGGTCACCCGTGAAATTCTGTATAAAGGTAAGAGTTGGTGGGGAGGAAAGAGCGATGCACACCGGAGATAATTGGTAAACATGTGATATATGTGCGTCACCATCCATCTGCAGATTGATAGAATCAACCCATTTAGAGCTCATGCACAGTGCATTTGCTATTATTTAGCAAAGCAATTCTGTTACCCGTGACACTGGCAGGCAAGAGGAAATGACATGCTTTCAACATGTTTCTGACGACCAAATTGACAGACCCCTTAGATCTGTTCAAATAGCGCTGTCATTTCCAATCCGTAACTTCTGAAGGACCAATCCAGTCCCGTTCCACCCATATAATGCAGGGGGTAAAAAAAAGAAAAGCCTTGATGAAAATACCTTGCGCAGCTCTGCGCAACTTCAAAATATCAATCTTCCCATGTGACAGCATGGAGCTTTATGGAGTCTAGAGCCTAAGGAGGCGGCGCCCTGATCCGTGCTGTTCACGTCCCAGTCTCTACGGTGCAGTGGTAACGACCTGACAACCGCGCAGAAACATTCATACAGTACATACTGTATGATAACATTATACGTTTGCTTGTCTGACGGATATGTATTCCTGCACCAGTCATCATCGGGGCCGGTTCGCATTTTGCAAGCACCAAGGGAACCATTTGAAGTCGTAAGGCGGCGTTCTCACTTTCTGCCAAGCATACACAACCTCTCTGTCTCTCCCGCTTGTATGCCGATGGGGGTGGATGGAGGGTCTTTTATAAGCAGCCCTTACCTATGCCGTCTGGAGACTTGCATTGGAGGCGTGTCCATGGGGATATTGCCTCTAATGGGCACCTGGTCCATTCTGATCCAGGGAATAGTCAAGGGGTGCCCCTTTTGTTTGCAAATTTAATCTATTGCGAACGTTTTATGGCTTACTTGGGTGACATGCTTGTTTGCTTGTTGAGAGTTTCGCGCATGAGGCTGCGTGTTGTTTTCAGTTTTTCTCTGTTTGTGTTCGGCGCCGGGTTACAAGTTTGTACAAGGACTGATTAATTTCTTGTGTGGCCAGGCCAAGCTGGCAGCGTGGGTGACAAAGAGGAAGGGGATTTGGGGGCCAGCGGACCCCTTTCTTGGTGTTCAGGCGGGTTTGTAGAGGCATGGCTCCAGGTGGAGTATTGCCCACGCCCTCCTCAAAAATGACTGAACCGGGTCTCAGACAGTTTGGTGTGTTTGTTCATGTATGCTGGACAGCCTTTTTGCACATCTTTCGTGAGACTGCGAGGTGCTTTCTATCTTTAATTTAATTTAACTTATATTTATAAAAAAAATATATTTTATGAGTAACCTTATGTGAATTTCTGAGTGCCTTTGGTGGTTCCGCAATGGTGCTGGTTTTCTATCCATTGGTGTTTTAATAAAGGAGTATCAAACACCTCATTTCATACCCCGTTATTTTCAACCAAGGTATTGCTGCATTGCTGTCATATGCTAGTGGGAGACTGCATTCTGGTAGTTCACACCTACAGGCAGTGTACTGCATGTGACTTCCTGTTTCATGTCAGGATTCAAATCCATATTGGTTATATCACCAACGGGCCAGATCCCATGGGGGATTTAGCAGTCTCTCTGATTAACCGTTTTATTCCAAACTGTAGGTGACCCTCCACTCTCTGTCCTTCGGAACAAAGGAGAGCCTACTAACATCCAGATCAGCCATCTTCATTGAATTAAAGGTCTCTCTCTCTCTCTCTCTCTCTCTCTCTCTCTCTCTCTCTCTCTCTCTCTCTCTCTCTCTCTCTCTCTCTCTCCATCTCTCTGTAAATGCTAAGAAGCATTGACAAAATGTGTTATATAAAAAAAATAAATATTTATTTGAAAAAAGCAACACTTTACCACACCTGGCATTTACAGGCCCTCTGGTTTTGTAGTCCCACACAGATGATCTGGCACATGAGACACCTTGCTGCAGCCTGGACACATCTCAGTGTGTCCTCAGCAGATGCTCTGCGGGGCACTTAAACGTGATCGATGTCATGACGCACCGTGAGGGGAGCACCAATCATCTGACTGCTGCTGGAGGTTCGGGGCCGGCGCTGTAGGGCGGCACAATCCTTACGTTTTTTTTATTTTTTACTAGGGACACTGTTGGACACTGCGGCTCTGCGGCTCTGCTAAACGCATTGGAGCAGCAAGCCCCCTTCCCCCTCCCAAGGCTTCACCGATGGGCGCTTAAGAGGGGCCTATGGGTGCGCTGCCATCTACACCATTAACCAAACAAAAGCAAGGTTCGCTAACAGCGGTGGTGATTAAAAGATGCGTTTTCTGCCTTATTAACCCGCGTCAAAGTAGGAGGAAATGAGAGCTGCCTAGATCAATGAAAGAAGGCCACATGTCCCCTCTATCCCCGGATGAGATATCACAGAGATATCACATCCTTGGACCATATCGCAGAACAGCATCACCTTATGTGCGGCCTAAGGGCGAACAATGTTTGTGAGGTTTTTATGGGGGGGGGTTAACCTCCCCCCTCACTCACAGTCCCCCTTAGAAACGGACTCCTTCGGCATCGCGGCAGGAGAGTGAAAAGCTCCCTTCGGTCTAATGTATGCACCTTTGTCCCCAGCCTAGTTCTAAGCACTTTGGATATGTCACGGACAATAATGATGAAAGATTGCAGCGGTTCTCCAGGTCCAAGTCCCGTGCTCGGCTTTGGGAGCTTCTACTTCTCCTGAGCCCGAGGCAGATTGAACTCCGAGGGTGAGCGCATGCGATTTAACCGGGGAACTCACCGCGTGCAGTGCAAAGGAAATGGCCTCTACCCACTACCTGCTAAAAAAAATAAAGCCGAAGGGCGGAAGAGTTGTTTTCAATCTTCACAGGCACTGTTTGGCGAGTTCAGCCATCGCTAAAACAAATCCGCCGAACCAAAAATTCTTTGAAGAAAAAACATTTCCTTGCAAGTCAATATTGAGAACAAATGATTTCATGCAGGCAATACATTTCAAATAAATGACTAAAGACTCTGAAGTATTGTTTCCTTTCATTCTTAAGTGCTTTTCAAAACGCTGTGACATTGTGTTAATTTTAGCGGCCAAGCTTTTAACGTGCCAGCAATACATTTTTGTTAAATGAATAATTAAATTGTTTCTCCCTTGTGTTCAATTCACCGTGTTCTTGCTGCTTTCCATCTGCAGTTGACCTTGAATGTATAGATCGCTTTGGAACAAAGAGTGTTTTGTGTTTCATGGCTTGTGAGGAGAAAAAAACGTTCAGGATGTTGGATGAACATATAAATAGTAACAACAATAAATAGTTTGGTAAACTGCTGCCAAAGAACACAGTAATACATATTAGCGATTCACTATATATATACAGTTGTGTTCAAAAAAATAGCAGTACAACATCAGTAACCTGATTAACCCACTGTTATTAGTAGTAGTGATATTTCTGCATGGCAAATAATTTACTTGTAGATGTAGTAGTGTAATAGAAAAACAACAGACCCAACGAGGCCCAGAGAGAAATGGCGTAACATTCTGTGGACTGATGAGAGTAAAATTTAACTTTTCGGGTCTAGTGGTCGTTGACAGTACGTCAGACGACCCCCCGGGTACTGAATTCAAGCCACAGTACACTGTGAAGACAGTGAAGCATGGTGGCGCAAAAATCATGGTATGGTGATGTTTTTCATACTACGGTGTTGGGGCCTATTTATCGTATACCAGGGATCATGGATCAGTTTGAATACATTAAAATACTTGAAGAGATTATGTTGCCATATGCCGAAGAGGAAATGCCCCTGAAATGGGTGTTTCAACAAGACAACGACCCCAAACACACGAGTAAGCGAGCAACATCTTGGTTCCAGACAAAAAGGATTGAGGTAATGGAGTGGCCAGCTCAATCCCCCGACCTCAACCCCCATTGAAAAACTTGTGGGGTGACAGTAAAAATGCAGTTTCTGAAGCAAAAACTCAAAAATTCACTGGAACTGTGGAATGTAGTCCGTTCATCCTGGGCTGAAATACCTGTTTCTAGGTGCCAGAAGTTGGTTGACTCGATGCAACGCGGATGCGCAGCAGTTATCAAAAACAATGGTTATGCAACTAAATATTAGTTCAGTAATTTAAAGTGAAGTTAAATCTTGAAAAATTTCTTCAGTTCATACAGTGTTTGAGTTTGAAGAGAAAAATGTCGACACTGCTATTTTTTTTTAACAGATTAATATTCCTTTTCTTTGCTTCCTGTAA
>CM056376.1:79557672-79707709 GCA_029718625.1 Synaphobranchus kaupii | reverse complement strand
TTGACAGCGTGTGTTCACATTTCAAATCCAGGATATGGAATTTGTGTGTGTGTGTGTGTGTGTGTGTGTGTGTGTGTGTGTGTGTGTGGAGGGCGGAGGGACCAAATCTTTTCTCCTGGCAGTCTGGGAAATATTTTGGGACCAGCACAGGCTCTTCCCCATGGACGTTTCCTATCTTTTTGGTTCATAAGAGAGTAAAGCTCCACTCAGGGTTCATTCTTTTGACTATTCGAGGAGGGGATGTTTGGCGGGGCTGAATCCAGTCACACAGCCTTCTTACAATGGAGACTGGCAAGTGAAAAAGTTGGGTTTTGGGTTGTAGGGGGAGTTGTAGAAACTTGCATAATTCAACAATAATGAAACAATAATGCCTCATCATACATTAACTCGGAATAACCAACCTCAAGAGTTTCATGCCTTTCCACTTTTTTCCACTTTTTTTTTCATTTAAAGAAATGTAAGTTTATCTTTTTCACATTCATGCTATTTGTCCAGGGTGAAATTAATCCTTCATTGTTTGGTATTTCAAAACACTGGGATTCAATCAACATTGACCTTAACTGACTAACAATTAAAAGCAGGATCTATTTATGCACAAACACAGATTGGCAAGTCATGTCAAGGTGAGTTTGGTGAACAAAATGTCTATATTGAATATCTCACACAGTATGGGTTGCTCTAATTTGCATATTATGAAGCATACCCTATTAGGGTGGAATGAGATAAGGTCATTTTCTTACAACATAAATCCTAGTGAAGGAAAAACTATTAGGTGATACTGTATAGTGGTGCATAGAGTTTATCATATATACATTTTCTAAATGTTTGCATCCACACATCCACTGTGTATGTGTTTTTTAAATTCAATTTCCTTATTAAATCAACTCTATTTTCCATTTTTTATAGATATTTTCCATAGCTTTTGAATTACACAAATAACTTTTTTTTACATATCCATTCATACAGCTGGATATATACTGAAGCAATTCAGGTTATGTATTGCCCAAGGACACAACAACAGTGTCCTGTCTGGGAACCTGAACCTTTGTATTACAAGCCCAGTTCCCTTACCATTACATTATACTGCCACCACATGTGAACGTGTGAATAATGCTTTGCAATTATGCTGATTTGAAAGTTCCCAATAAAGCACCTCAGCAAATATTCATTACTTATGAATAAGTAAATAATAACAACTTATATGAATGTATACAGTATATTGTATCATTCCTCTGACCCCTATTCGCAGCGACAGAGCAAAAGTCTCAAAATCCCAGTGATGCTACTGAAAGGGTGTTTTGAAACACTTTGAATTTGAATTTGAATTGAGGCTCAAGAAATTGCTGGCAGCTTATTTTCCAACTTTTAGGTTTTCAAACACTTTATCTTGTACTATACAAGAGTCAAGAGGCCATTGTGTTATGCAACGTTCTTCATACGCTCAACAAGTTGGCAGTCGCTAATCCATTTTTTTTTGCCTCCCAAGAATAATTATGGATTTCCCTCCTCTCATCACGCACACAGGAACTCTGCGGTTTGCGAGACACAAAGCCGCAGGATGCTCTTCGCTAACGTTACTGTACTGCTTCCAGAGAAAAAGCAGGTAATTAAAATTTTGACGGCTCCTTCAATATCTCGGGTAGAGTCTCCTGCTCCGTACCCTATTCCAAACAGATTTCCTTAATCAGTTGTAAACACCTAGTAAATGTTTGCATTATGCAGTTCAAGGACTGGGGTCATTGTTCACTCATGTATGCGAGCCTCTACTAAAAATGAGATTAGTCGATTGACACACTGCAGCCGTCTACGTACGGCACGTTTAGTTCCTTTCTCGTATGTTTTTGAAAGTCACCTGCAGAAATTCCGTGCGAATAGAAGCCTAGAAGCGATGGGGAAAATGGAAGTAAACCATTTACCACAGTTATTACAGCCGTGCTCTTACAGGGACCAATTTGACCATGCTTCTGCTTATTATTTTTCCATTTGCAGCGCAGTCTCAGTTTACGGATTCCCTTTCAATTTTCCGGAAATGGCCCTGAAAACACAACGCACACCCCCGGCTTCTCAATTTGTCCGTGGCTGTGATTCTAAAATGCATCAACAAACAACTATTAAGTAATCTGTCACTGTCCAAACACTTGGGCTCAGATACTGATGAGAGATACTGAAAGAGGGCCCCAGTTTTATCTGTTAGAGGTGAGGGAAATTAGAGATTCAAATCCATTAGGCCTTACTATGAGGAAGGTGTTTACCGGGTCTTTGATGGACTGATTAAAAGCTATTAGTCGAGGCATGCAGGTCTGCTAGGACAAGGACGCGAATGAACAATTTTTACATTAGTATATCAAAAACCACAATGTCCCTTTGTAGCAGAATATCTAACGGTGACATTTGGAAAGCGGTGCCTAGAAGCCACAAACAGCTTCTGAAACTACAAAAATATATTTTTTACAAAGATTGCACACATTTTCCTTCTGCTCCAATGCTAGACTGGCAAAATATGAGCCTTTTTTTCAGATTCCTCAAATTGTTGCTTTCTGTTTTACTGCCAGTGCTGGATGACTGTTCAAATGAGTCAGTCAGTCAATCATGCGGTGAACAAAAACTAGCATTCTTCAAATTTGACTTATCTTAGAGTTACATCAACACTGAGATAGCTAAGCAGTTTGGTGTAAATATGAGTAATATTTATTCAATTTAGTAATATGTCCTGAAGTAGGGAAGTTGCCACCTCATCATATAAATTAGGGCACTCAATTGAATGAAAACAACTGACCGTATAGCTGTGGTTTAGAAGCAAATGGAGTAACGTTAGGTGGGCTAACCATGACCGAGAACATACGTGAGACTATTTTGACCCAATATCAAATTACTTGAGACTATTTTGACCCAATATCAAATGACGTTAGAATTTAATACTAAGTTTATGCAAGTGACAGCGAACCTTGCATAATGGCTTGGTAATGAATGTGCTAACAATGTAGAGATGGACACCTGCCATTTTAGGTCTTGCTGCATGCATGGTTATATGTTCATGTCGTCAACACAGGTCGATATTTATCACCGAGGCTGCTGTTATTGCTAGTTACCTGTACCCGGTTTAACAACAGGGCGCTGTGCATTATTTACTTTAGCGTGCTATCTAATTGGGTGGACTAACCGTAATGTTAGTTTGCCAGCGTAGATGAGCTGAGGTGGGTCTTGGTCACCTTAATTCTTTTTTTTGAATACCCTGTGATTTGTGAACCGGGGGCATGTGGTCTGTCTGTGTCTCGACTAACGTTAGCTAGCCACTGTAATGTTACTGTCTGTATCTCACAGGAACATTAGTTTGCTAACATTTTGCTAACTGCTAGATTGCCAATGTAAATTTTGTAAAATCTAAAGAAGTAACCAGCTTATATCCACCGTATTTCCTGAAAAAAGCAAGTTTCCACCAGTGAACACTTGGATAAAAGAAATAAGATGGATAACGTTAAGAAACGTAGCTAGATAGCGCCCATTATTCGGGCACGCCCGCGTTCAACTATATTTGAACTCCTCGAGAGCTGATTTGCCAATGGTAAAAAAAAGAAAACCAGTAGCTATGTCTATAACGTTAGCACATTCACAATATTAGCAATATGTGTGTTGTTCTTGTTTTCTTACATTCAAATTCATTGTAATCAATTCATGAAGAAGGGCCATGTTTTATATGTCCACTCGAGGGGCGCGGGAGGTGAAATAATAAATCCAATGAGATGGACAAATGGACTGCCATGTAAACAATCCAGTTACTCAGGCATCTTACCAACATATCGGGATTCAAAAGGTATCTTTCTTGATTAAATAAACTAATAATTGATTATTAAAACAACAAAAATCTTGAGCTTCTTTATGGCAGTAACGTTAGCCTAATCTAAAAGTCGTTATAAAACAAACAAAAAAAAAAAAACTACCGGTCACGTCTAACTTACATGTTTATTGGCTTAAAAGTTATCTTATTGTTTTTGTTGAATTTGAATCTAATAAATATAATATGTTCAATAGTAACATTATGTTCCCAAATGATAACAGTATCGTAGCCTTGTTGTTCACAAAAGTTTCAGTTTTTCGCCCGATAACAGGGTTCGGTAGCCTACGCAAGCTTGCTCACCGTTACAGAAGAAAATGCTGGTAGTATTGGTGCCTTTACTGTTGTGGCTATAGATGAACATTAAGTTATGAACACATCATCACACAGAGAATTTACTGACAGAATAGTTGTCAGCTGCTCCACCTTTGTGTGTGTTAAGTAACGTAGCTGCTAGACAGGCTATGTAGAGTCATCCTATCTGGCCAAACACGTTAATAACAGCATTAACAGAAGTTAGCCTACACTAGGCTATATCAATTTCAAACAGACGAGCCTAACGTTAGACTAATTTTAAAAAATTGTGAATGTGGTGTATCCTATATGTCCAAGTTATTGAATTGGACTTAACATTAAAAAATAAGTTAACTTGTCACTGTCAAACATTGACAGTAAAGACGGTTAACTTGCACTCATTTATAAGGTAAATAAGCTATAGCTAAATATGCTATCTTAAGTTAACGTTACAACAAAAAAAGTTACAGAAAAGTTGTAATAAGACTAACGCTAGCTATAATTTGTATCGCTGTGCCAAGATGAAAGTGAAATAAAAGAACCAGAAACAAAATTAGACCGTTAAATCGTTGATGATCAAGTCCACCGCATTATGATAGCCTGCCAAGGTGATACACTTTTTGACCCAGGGTTGCGCGCGCATCCTCTTTTGTTTACAAACAAGAAATGGGTCTATAAACCCAGGCATTAAGAATGCCCCAGTGTTTATCAATACAGTTAAACTTGAAGCTGTTGCCATTTTCCATTACTCTAGCTTAGTATTTGTATCTTTTATATTGTTTGTGCATTGATAGATCTGTGTGTATTACTGCTTTGAGCCCATAAATGCTGCTTTAAAATGTGCATTGTCAAATATAGAGCACCCAAAAAGGCAACCTGCTATTCCATGCTCATTGTTTTGTGAAAAGTAGATTAACGATTAACACAACACACACAAGCTACACTTTATGCACTCCTGAATGTCCTTCATTTGGGAGATTATGTGTGTGTGCATGTGTGTGTGCATGCCTGCGTCCATACATGTGTGTGTGTGTGTGTGTGTGTGTCGTGTGTGCATCAAAATCTATACCATTTAACCAACTTTTTGATACTGGACAAATAAGAAAGTGGGAACTGAATTAGAGAAACTTCTGTATATAATGGGGAGCCTGGTTTGGAGGACCAGACGCGACGGAGAGGGAATCTGAAAGTTAATTCCAGAGAAGGAATCAACCACAAACACGGAATCAATCTGTGAAGGGAAGGAATGAACGAAAGAAAATAAAGTACCTCTGACTCTTACTAGGGAGTAACACAATGGAGGTAACAGAAATAATGGGCGGAAAAACTTGTAGGCTTGAGTATAGGTATAAAAGGAAAATTACCTCTCACTCTCGATACCGGAGAGTAGAAAAACAGAGAGACAAAAGAATAGAAAAATAAGGCGGCCCGGGAAACTGGCCGAAATAGGCTCGTTGCTCCGAGCGTAGTCAAAGCAAGAAAAGGAAATTACCTCTCACCCTCAATAGTACACACAGAGAGGTGGAAAGGAAACGGGATAGCAGGAACTGTCTCAGAGAGAAAGACGGATAGAACCGAGGGACAGAGAAAGCAAAAGCGAAACAGGATCCTAAAAGGAAACTCTAACGCAACAAAGGCTCAGTCCCGTGTTACTCCAAAGCAAAGCGATGGAGAACCATCGATGCCTAAATCCTATACCATTTACCGGCAACATATCACATGAAGAAAACACAGTAGCACCGGAAAATGGAAGCTCAGAGCTTTTATAGCAGGCAGGTAACCTAGACTGGTGAAAGAAAATAAGTGCCTCGAAAAAACGAAAACCCGAAACGGACTACAGCAAAATAAAGCAAGAGCGCCCTTGTGCCGTTCCGAGGATGACGACCTCAGAAACCACAAGAGGCTACCAAAACCATGACACTGTAATGGATTGTCAGATCTCTTTTTCAGTTGTCAGTTTTCTTTGGGGTTTCATTCAGAATTATAATAAAAAATGACATGTAATTTACATTTATCTCTGCTATAAAAACCTACTGTATATAGACGTATATTTCTTTAAGCAAAACATACACATGGCCCGCAAAACAATACTACTTTTCAAACAGGCCCCACAAGTGAAATTTGCATTAAACATTCCCGACTGATGCACGTTGAATTAGCCTAAGGAAAAATTATTTCATTAACTTAAGAAGTTGAGTTCTCTCATTTTAATAAGTCCAAGTCAAAATTAAAATAGCTTGCAACCACTTGAAGCAATTTTTAAATGTAATTTCAATGAGCTCACTCAAGGACGGGGGTCAATTTGTATCCTTATCTTCTGTTTTCACTCCGAACATTTAAGAGGTCTGAACATTTGAATAGCTCCTTTACCTCTGCTGAGTGAGACCAGGCCAAGTACCTGATAAAAGTTAGCATGGAGTCACAACTAGCCATAGAGGTTTTATTTCACAGCCACTAAAGATGACATCATGATTGATCCCCATGTAATGTAGGATACTACAGCACGTTTATTACAATATGTACCAAATATTACATGAGATGTTAAGATACGTGCATAATTTCATCAAATGAATACATCTGTCTTTACCAGACAGGTCCGGTAAGCAGCTGGCTTCCTTTGTGAAAACCTGAGATAATACAGTCAGACATGTTTAACTGTGGCTAGGAGTTTGCAGCTGATCAGGCTTAAAGCATGTGTGCATTAAGTGGACAATTTTAAAATGCGAGACCGACAAGACAAAGGCTTCCTTGACCCGAAGGCCTCCAGCATTGGTACACAGATCAGCCGAGGAATATTTCCTTTACCTGGCACGTCCCTGAAATGAGATTCAGCGATATGTACTGACAGAGAGGCTGAGGACTGTTACTGCTGTTCCACTGACAGGCAAAATGTGTCAGATCTGTTTCCATTAGCACAGACTGTGCTGTTTTTGCAGGTTTGCTACAGGCTTTTTACGGTGGGCTGAACACATCCAAACGTTAGTTTAAATAGGCGGACACATTTGTAAAGCAATTGCACTGTCTGTCTTACCAAAAAATGCTCCCAAATTTACTTGTAAAATAATACACAGAAATACATAGAACAGAAATACATATTAAAAGGAAACTATTGAATATTTGAATTGCTGTAGCCAGAAGGCTACATGCTTGAACACTTGGTTGGGCAAAGCTGTGGAACTCCTGAACATGGCAACCAGATTTGTTTCAGTAACACATCCAGTTGCATATTGTAAATATATAATATTAAAGCTGGAGTAGGAAACTTTCTCAGCATTTGCAATGTTGTGAAATATTGGGCCCTGCCCACAGAGAAAGAGACACACTCCCCACAGCACCCGACTGCTTCTCCACACACCTCGCTGTGAATGAGCATCAAAGGTTTCGGTAGCTAATGAAGTGATTGTTTTCCTCAACAAGTTCAATAGTCTAAAGTTAGCCATCTACCTGATGGTTCACGATAGCTAACATTAGTGAAATATTTTAGTGTATATTTTAGAAACATTAGTGTAATTAAATTTTTTTAAACTAAATGTGGCGAACATAGAAGGAAGCAGCGTGTCAATCAACTAATCTTGTTTTTATTAGAGGCTCGCATACATGAGTGAACAATGACCCCAGTCCTTGAACTTGTGCAAACATTTAGTGTTTACGCTATTGTTCACAGGCATAATTAACGCAACCCTCGTGCAAGTCTAAGCATGTGATGAAACATTACACATGTAATCAAGGCAGATATGGTATATGATTACATACATGACATCAGCATATTTTTGGCACTTTCTACATATTTACGTATATCTTACTTATTAAATAATAATTCACATATTTTTATATCTGTAAAACCAGCATACCGTATGCATAAAGGTACCGTACCATTGCACAAAAATGCAATCTATCAAAAAATTTAAATTTCCAGGAACAAAATGTTCAGGCAAGGGGGTTAGAGTATATACATGTTTTTTTTTTAATGAGCACCAGCATTATGGCTTTCCCACAAGGTTTTGAATCAACTTCAGTTTTTGAGTCATGAGACAATTAAATTACACATAACTCATGAGAGTTTGTAGCGTACATACTGTATGTACATCTAACAATAGTTGCATCCCATTCAATCTGGGAAGATCTTTGTTTTTGGAAATACCTTTATCATTTCACATAGCAGACACCTACACCCATGGTGGCTCGTGCACATTGCATTTTAACATACTATCCATTTATATCGTTGGAGGTTTATTCAGGTCAAGTGCTCAAGGGCGTGACTCAAGCGTCTTGCATTTTCGCGGCTTTCAAATGTGAAACCATCTGGTCACCACTTGCGTTGCTCAAACCCCCGCTCCACACTGTCATGTCCTCTCTCCCTGGTGCCCCACCACAGCCCTAACCACAGAGTAGCCTAAGTCTTATTTTTCCTGTCAGACCTCGTATTTATGTCCCATGAGCCCCTTTTTTTTCCCTCAGCTCTATTTCTACACCCTGAGACTGACTGCGTGCTCCTACTTTTCAGGGGGCTGTCCACCCACATGCCCACGAGATGCTTTAATTTCACTGTCCTGTTGAGAGGAGTGCAGACACTTGAGTGAATTACAGAGAAGCAGAGGCAGGCTTTGTCGCAAAGATTGCGTACCAAGAAGGTGTCGGGAAGATACGAGTCAAGGCAGGGAGAGGTCTCTTGTTATTTTGGCGCTCTTTTTTCAGCGATTTTCCCAGTTCTTTTAGCCTTTAATTTCTCCGCACCTTCTCCCTTCTCTATGTGGAACGACGTGTGAATAATAAATCCCACACAGGCATAAGCACTTGGTTAAAAAGCTATTTCCCCCAGCATGCCTTGGATTATTTTTCCCCCCACAGTGACACATTTTCAATCCCCTTCCCCTTGATGGCTGCTCACTGAGAGTGTAATTGCGGCTCCGGCAATGGCTTCAAATCGTAAATCCTTGCTTCGTGGATGACAATTTATTTCTTGAGTTTTACATTTAGCACAGTGTGTTGAGATTCATTACCCTTGTAGTGGGGGGGGGGGAGAAAAAAAAACAGGTTCTAGAGTCCTAAACAACAGCTGGTTGGTTTCCCCCTGGTAGATCAGAGGGGGTATGCTAAGTTAAACCGGGAAAACAAAAAATGTTAAAGTAGACTGCAAATAAAGATGGCACAAGAAAGGCCCTGTCTATTGAAGACTGGTGATTCCCAGCTCATCAAACAAACTGTGTGTAGGAGGACAGTGTACACAAGACTTGCCCACGAGCACATGAAGGAAGGATGGGCATTTCTGAGAGGGCCTCTTGCTTAGAGACAGCAAAAAGCTGGACTGGCTTGCTCGGATGGAAACACTGAGAAGGATACAGCCTACAGTATATACCATAACAAAACACACTGTTATTTTAGCAAAGCAAATTCACCTTCCTCTGGTTTGCCGCTAATATCCTCATCCCTAATTGATGCGTTATGGAGTATTCCTTGAATTTGCAATGGAAGTTGCTGGCCGCCCTCATCAGCGACTCACCTTTAGAAAAGTTTGAGTTCGAACAGCCTCGCAAGGTCTCCGTTACCTTTTACTCATCTGTATTCAGACATCGACCGGCCCTACGCAGGCGGTTAAAGATTTAGAGCATCGCGCCGAGGTTCCTGTTCCACCGATCTCTCCGCCGCCGCGCGGCCATGCTCCCTTAATGTGCGCTTCCCCCAAACAATGGGACCCAGAATCATTTAAGAGCAAAATGAAAAGAATGCAGTGGCTTCAAGGCACCCTTTTAAATGCGGCCCTGGACATTGTGAAGCCTCCCAAGCAGTCCGGCGTCCTCCACAGACAATGTGCGCCGAGCAAACAAGATAACCTTGATGAATGCAGGGCGCGCGGGTATTTATTTGCTCCAAGTAGCGGGGCGCATCGCGCGGTGACTCACACAGAACACGGGGGCCCAGAATTTCAGAGCGGCTTTAAAGTGACGGGTACGCCTCCCCGCCGAACGGCACCATTTATGACCGTCATTTTTCAAAAGGACCTTGCGTCTTTTCAGCAAAAGGTGAACTCGATCGTGTGTCGATCCTTGTCATGAGAAGAAAAAGGATGAGAGCGTTGCTGTTAAAATGCCATACGTGTTTTGCGAGCCAGTCGTCCTTGTGAAGTCTTCCATGTCTTTCAAGGTAATTTTATTAAAATTACTCAATGGAGGACCATTTTGCTAAAATAAAGATTAACTGTAACTTGTTTTCTTATGAAATATTGTAGTTAGTCATTTTATTATGTTGTTTCCTTTTCAAAAAAAGAAAACTCAAGAGAAACTTACAGAATTAATAACTTTCTAAAGATTATAATCATCTAATATTGATCATTCATATCCATACTGATATAATATAGAATATGAGTGAGTCTGCATAAAATCTCTGCCCTTCCATCTTTCACAGAAATGTGTATGGTGCAGCCCCTGGCCCACCGGACACAACCCACCCAAGTAAAAGCAATGGGAAAAAACAAACACTTATATTGTATGACTGCTGGTTTGTGGCAAGGAAGGTTATGCCCTGTCCTTCCCTTTCAAAGCCATGGGCTTGCTGGTTTCCCCCCTGCCCGGGGTGCCAGTCCAGAGTGGGCCCTGGCAGTGGGAGGGCGAGCTCGGCGAGGCTGCCCAGTTTGTTTGCTCCCGGGGCGGGAGGCCGTGCGGCAGTTGCCAGGGCCCGTTGGCGAGTGACAGGAGGAGTGGAGTGTGGGGCTGGGGAATGAGCCAAACTCCTGTTTGGAAGCAGGCCAGGATGCAGGAGCGGGGGGGGGGGGATCATTCCAGCCTTCAGCTCCTCCCCCGGGGAGAAGCACATTCACATCCTTCCCCCGTTTCCCCTCAAGATGAGCTCGAGTCCCTCTGCTCGGGGCTTCAGGCAAGGGGGTTAATTCAGGCGAAGTGATTGAGACGCCCATGGGAAGGCACAGCATTGTGTCCCATGGTGCTTTGGGATGTACAATGGGGAGGGTGGATTCCCGCGGTTAGTGAAAAAAACACTAGTCCTGACTAAGTCATGGCCCTATTTCTGTAGCATAATTTAAAATGAGCTGACAAATTAATATCACTTAATTGCCAGATCATAATGCATTATAAATACTTTTAGTCACATTGATTTATGCTTTAGCCAATTTTCACTCCAACTTCTTTTCCTTATTCTGCCATTCACACCCTGGCACAATGTCTTGTCAGGATGATCCCCCAAGCATGGGAACCACCCACTGTCTGAATGTATCCACCTGGAACAAGAACTAAGCCAACACTTACAATTCACTCGTTACATCTTTTATCCCGTTTTGCCTGGGGAAATGCTTTAACTATGGATCCGATTTCCTTCAGATTCCGCATTGGTACTAATCAAGAGGGGCCAAGTAAAGAAAATAAATGTTTCTCAATGGCAGTTTGCACGGGTGAAAGATTTACTTGAGGAGTTGATAAACATGCCTGGTGTGGACGGCGGAGATAAGCCTTCGTGGCGCTGCGGGGACTCACTGTGCAAACAAACAGGGCAGAGTTCAAGAGAGAGTGAGAGGAAAATCAGGTTCACGTACTGCAAAATCCTCTATGGATCTGACCAATGAGGGGGAAAAAAGGTTGGCATGGTACCGGGTGGGGGTGGGGGGGGGGGGGGAGGGGGGGTTTGAGTAGTACCCATATCTCTTAGCTACAACAATTTTCTACCTGCGGCACCCTTAGAGTATATATAACGTAAAGACAGCTATGCCAATAGAAACCAATGGGGAGCACATCCGAACCAGGAAGTTTTGATTTTGCACTCATCTCACATGTGCAGTTGTGTCCAGTCAAGTCACATGTAGGCCTACAACGAGGAAGGTGCAGAGCAGTGACGCAGAGAAGGCTATCCTTCTCCACGGGTGATAAACGCATGTGATAAACGCAAAGTTGATATTGACAAGGACAGGCTACACTGCTATGCAGAAAAAACACGCTTTCACAGATTAAAACAACACTACGATTTGAGAAAAGTACTTTTTCACCAAATCCAACGTTAATTTGTCTTGTTAAAACTGACATTAGCGATCTCCTAAACTTTTTAAATCATCTGACAGCTAAAATTAGTACTGACACAGCTGACCAAATTCTATCCTCGCAGATGATATCAGGATTGTAGGGGTGTGGTCTAAATGCTTTCTGTTATATAATTTCAGACTACTGCAATAAAGCGTATTTGGTTTATCTTCATTGTTCATTTCAATAAAAATTTGAATTTCAATACATTTCTCCAAGATTTGTTGTTGAGATCTGGCAATCATACCTACTCAGGCATAATGCACGGAATTTACAGGGGACAACAGAACATCATAAAAACGTAGAAACGGACACTTTTAATTTGGACATCAGCTGAACAATATTTGGGAATGTCTGACGTTGAAATGAAACAAATTGTTTTGACCAATGTATGATATGTACATTTAAACCGACTTATTTGGACTTTAATAATTTGGTTTGTTTTACTTTAGAGTATTTTATTTTATTTTATTTTATTTTATTTTTTCTTTCTTTCTTGATCAGTTTCGCTATAAAGAAAATTCAGCTATGCTGTTGTGATACTAAAAAAATCTGTTTTAATCAAATGTATAATATGAACATTTAAAATCGTGAGGGAATTGGGGCGGGACTTGATAAGCAGGCTGCTTTTTTCCCGTATCCCTTTTCGGCAGGAAATGTATTTGTTAAATGCATATTTCAGAAATGTGATGCAATGTGACTATACACATGCCGAAATAAACAAATAAACGACTATACTATTATTAACTCGTTTATACAAGCGTGTTTGCAGTTGCAGTATCCATGCAACTACATAGACAAACACGCACACACACTTTTATGATTTCCATCGTATTGAATTAGCTACACACCTATTGAAAATTCCATGAACTTGATAGGCTATTGTGACAGCTATCGGTGTAACATTACGTAAACACGCAGAAATGAACAATGTCCACTTGAAATTAATTCACTCTATGAGTATAGTTCTATCATCCACATCAATTGATGCCACAAAGTATGTTCATAAACATGTAGCCTAACATGTAGACTACACGTTTTATTCAATAAAATAACAGCAAACACAAGCTAATTAAGATTAAATTAAACTGAGATGGCAAACCGCCTCAGCAAGTGCATTTTCCTGTATGTTGGTAGTGTATAATGGAATTTGCCAATACAGGCGGTAATGCAAAGTTCACAGTAGGTTACAAGGTTAGACCCATAATGTAACTTAATATGACAGACCCGGCTACTATGGGAAACATTACTAGGCCTACCATTTTATTAAACAATTTAGCTATTAGGGAATTATGTAAGAAATACCGCAGCTTCACACGCAGTCCTGGATTTAGGCCTACCTAAAAATGTGTATCCCCAAGATCGAACCTGAACGATTAGTACAGTTGTAAGCAGCACAAACTGGCATTCCATAGGCTACAAATGTACACTACGAACACTGAAGAAATGTAATGTGATCACTCTGGTAGTCTGGTTAAGGTTAGCTGATATGCGTGCAGGACCATACACACGTAATAATCAGTCGTTTTAGGCTACTTGAAGAAAGACTATTCTGAAGTAGCCTACTCATTTTTAGAAGTTCTTAAGTTTTTGAAATTACTTTCATTAATATAGCGCCATGATATGGGCCATTCTACAAAAGTCATGCAAATTGCTGTCCCTCTCTGATAAAAGTAAGAAATTGCCCAATAAAATCTTTCGATGCTATATAATTCATTAGATCATGTTATGTTTTAATATAATCCAAGATATAAATTGCAGTAATAATAGTTGCATTTATCCAAAATCAACACTTATACTCTTGGGAGTATAAATTCCTATTGGGAGATGGCTGTCCCCACTATCAACCCTTAAACTGGTGCATTAAAAAATAATACCCAAAATATTTTTGCCAATTATTTGACTTGTCTCATTCAATAAAGCATTTAATTTTTATCAAATATGTTAAAATAATGCAATCTATTTTGTAATAAATGTTATAATTCAAAAAACCTATCGAAGAAAAGCTGTCCCCAATTTTTACGTCACAACCGAAACGTACACTGTTTGAGTCTGTGCAGTGAACCTGCTTGTAGCCACACACCCCTTTTTTTAACCAGGAAATTAGACAGCCTTCATATGAATCAAGGCCACATGGTGAGTCGCTAGGTTTTAGCGGTTTGATATAATTGTCCTTCAAAGTATGAAAATTAGTCTGTGGTTTTAAGAGACGTCACACCCAAACACCCAAGTTTTCATATTAGAGAAAAAAAGTAGATTTCTTAACTGTAGATTTGATTAAAAGGAAGGTGCATCTGCACAGAGAAGTGGTTGATAACCATGTGCTTGCTAAATCTTTTGTTTTGTGGCCGAAATGAGCCACAATTGTCACAACCAAAACAGTCACGACCGAAACAAATGGTATTGCTTTGACAGGCCTGTTTCGGTTGGTGACACTTGTCCGAAAATTCTTATTAAAGACAATAAATAGTGATATATGCACAATAATAATCAATGCACATGTACAAACCTCAATTCCAAAAAAGTTGGGACAGTGTATAAAATGTAAATAAAAACAGAAAGCAATGATTTGCGAGTCCTTTTTGTATTCAATTGAAAACAGTACAAAGACAAGATATTGAATGTTTTAACTAATCAACTTTATTCTACATTTCATTCTTTATTCAGCTCATTCTACATTTGATACCTGCAACACCTCCCAAAAAATTTGGGACAGGGGCATGTTTACCTTTGTGTTACATCACCTGTCCTTTTAACAACTCTCAGTAATCTTTTGGGAACTACAACACTAATTGTTGTAGTTTTGAAAGCAGAATTGTTTCCCATTCTTGCTTAAAATGAGACTTCAGCTGCTCACCAGTCCGGGGTCTCCATTGTCATATTTTGGGCTTCATAATGCGCATATGTTTTCAATGGGAGACAGGTCTGGACTGCAGGCAGGCCAGTCTAGCACCCGCACTCTCTGACGACGAAGCCATGCTGTTGTACACATGCAGAATGTGGCTTAGCATTGTCTTGCTGAAATAAGCATGGATGTCCCTGAAAAAGCGATTGTCTAGATCGCAGCAAATGTTGCTCCAAAATGCATATGTACCCTTCAGCGTTAATGGTGCTTTCACAGATGTGCAAGTTACCCATGCCATGGGCACTAACAAACCCCCATACCATGACAGACGCTGGCTTTTGAACCTTGTGTTGGTAACAATCGAGATGGTCCTTTTCCTCTTTGGCCGGGAGAGCACGACGTCCATTATTTCCAAAAACAATTTGAAAGGTGGACTCGTCAGACTACAGCACACGTTTCCACTTTGTGTCCATTTCAGATGAGCCCAGAGAAGTCGGCGGCGTTTCTGGATGTTGTTGATATATGGCTTATGCTTTGGGTATTAGAGTCTTAACTTGCATTTGTAGATGCAGCGACAAATTGTGTTTACTGACAATGGTTTTCTGAAGTATTCCCAAGCCCATGTGGTTATATTCATTACAGAAACATGCCGTTTTTAATGTAGTGCTGTCTGAAGGATCGAAGGTCACGGGCATTCAATATTGGTTTATGGCCTTGCCCGTTTTCTCAAGATTCTCTGAATCTTTTACTAATATTATGGACTGTAGATGGTGAAATCCCTAATTTCCTTGCAATCGTGTGTTGAGAAACGTTGTTCTTAAACTGTTGGACTATTTGCTGATGCAGTTTTTCACAAAGTGGCGAACCCATCCTTGCTCGTAAACACCCGTGCCTTCGTGGATGCTCCTTTTATACCCAGTCATCATAGCATGACCTGTCACCTATTCACCTATTTACCTGTGGAATGTTCCAAACAGGTGTTTTTTGAACATTCCACAACCTTCCCAGTCTTTTTTTATACCCCTGTCCCAACTTTTTTGGAACGTGTTGCAGGCATCAATGAATTTGCTAAGGTAAAACATTTAATATCTTTTAAATATCGTTTTCATTTAAATATATAGACATGAGAATTTACAAATCACTGCTTTCTGCTTTTATTTGCATTTTATGTACTGTCCCAACTTTGGAATTCAGGTTTCAGTAAGAGATGTCACAACCGCAACAATGTGGTCACAACCGAAACACCTGCTGTTTTGTTAAAATTTTGAATAATATGAATAATCAATCAAATATCTAAGATATTGTGCTGGTGAGGGTATATATAATCTCATAAATAAGAATCTATCAAATTCATGTGATCAAATCTGTCCATTTTATAGAGAAAATTTGTACGGAGTTTTCACTAAATTTAATTAATCCAATGTTTTATTTGATTTAAGAATTCAGGGTCATTGATTCAAAATCAAGAGCAGTCAAGATTATTTTTCAAAAATGTCATTTTCACAAGGGTGAATTAAACTTATCAATTGGGTATGTAATTTTATTTCAAAAGCAGGGTTTACACCATGTTTCGGTTGTGACATATTTAGGAGCAGTCAGTAAATTCATCCCTATTCTGAAAGAATTACATGTGATTGCACTGTACATCTAGTATATTTATGTATCTCAGATAAAGTGTAACACATATATTATAAAAGAATACAAATTTACACTTAGCAGCTATAGGTTTTATTATCACTTTTTATTACCATTTTATTATATTGGCAGGACAAATTAATAATTCCTTAATTCATTAATTCATTCATAAACACAAGCAACATCTGGCCGCACTGTAATTGTGACAAATAACCTAAGAAAAGCAATTGGACTAGCCTACTGCAGTTTTTCTTTCTGCCTGATTTTAACATTCATTATCAAGGATAATAACGTATATATAGCCTATATAATAAAGGAGCCTAATCACCAAAATAGCTATTCCACCGTATTCAGCTTAATCACAGGCTAATCGTTTTAATATATTTTTGACATATAATTAATCTGTCTTCAATGTGAAGCTTAAGCGACAGATTTAAAACTGAGGAACCATTCAATTGTGTTATTCATTCCATTTATATTCAACTGAAAACATGGATTGGCTACGATTTTTAATAATTCAACGATTATAAATAAATAAATGATGCAATCATGACATGTGAAAATGTTGTTTAATTTAAATTCACTATATTCTGCATCTCAATGGCATAGTATAGGACATGTTCTCGTATCTTTCTGCCAGAAGCGAACCTTACAATCGCAGACTTCGGCTTCTCTTTCCTAACACTGTACATTATGTTATACGAATCTCAAGAAGCACATTGGGTGCGTCCCAATATTCTTCACTCCCCACCTCCCTTCCTCCACTCCCCCACTACCACTCTCCTACCCGGAAGTATGCAAAACTGCCTGAACGTTTTGAGTACAATTATTTACATGTACAGTATACAATGTACCTGACATTGCAGTTTAAATTGAGACATTCATTAATATGTAACCATTAATACATAATTAAGATGTAATCAGCAACATTAGATTAAAACACAAAGATCAATTTCTGGGGCAAGGAAGAGAGGAGGCGGTAGTGGAGGAAGGGAGGGTGCATTTTTTGAGTATTGGGACGCACCCCTGAAGTCATTATCCCACTCAGACATGCGCACTTTCCAACTACGGCGCGAAAATGTGATGTAGGACAAAATAAATAATATTTTAAAAATCATATCTTTGTCTGTGTGGTAAGAATAATAAAAAAAATACTTTGGAAAAATGATGAGTGATTTTTTTCAGAAATATAATGGAGCCCAATGGGAAAACTGGCTTTTTGAGCGCAAATCATAGATATCAGCAGAGGGCGATATTTTATCCGGTGCTGAAGTTGAGAGCCGAAAGCTGGCCACTTGGCAGCACCACTTTCAGCTGAATAGGTCATAGATCATTAATTAAACCCATATATAATAAATCAAATGTATCAAACTGAATACTATAGGACATACATTTCTTCTCTTGAGGCCCAACCAGATCTTCTGGATTTGTTGGATGACAAACAATCTTTAATAAACAATGTCTGCAAATGTCAGAATGTCCAACCATTGCAGCAGTACAGCATCACGTCCGAGATGAACACCCCTGCTGAGGTCACTCCACTGGCTGCCGGTCGTGGCCAGGATCAGGTTCAAAGTTCTGACCCTGGCCTACACTGCAGCCAAAAGGTCAGGCCCCTCCTACCTACAGGACTTAATCCAGCACTACGCTCCTGCTCAACCACTTCACTCTGCTGCTGCAGGGCGACTTGCACTTCCCTCCCTCTGTGTTAATGGCTCTCGCTCGTCCCGACTGCGGAGGTTTTCCAGTGATGGAACGAACTCCTCACTCTGCTGCGCTCAGCTGAAACACTGTCTGTTTTCCGTTGTGGTCTGAAAACACACTTTTTCAGACTCCACCTCGACTAAACTACCTATATAGGTCCAATTCTGTAGTACTTGCTGCCTGTTTTTTTTGTTTTCTATTTAACTGGTGTTTTTTTGTTATTTTATAGTTACGAATGTATAGCTGACCATGTTCTATGTTCATTACTAGTGATGGCTCCTACATTGTGAGAAAGTTGTGCTTTGTCGGATCTGCTTTGTTGTCACGTCAATGACCTTCAATATGCACTTATTGTGCGTCGCTTTGGATAAAAACGTCTGCCAATAATTGTAATGTAATGTAACACTATGAGGCTGTTCCAAATACTTTAAAAAGTGAAAATACAGAATTGTTATCTTCTATTGATTGAAATCATTACTTTTTCTAGTCTTATTTTTTTTTTAAATGGGCTGTTCTCATTTTGTAACTAAAAAATTCACAAATAATCAAACTAGTGGTAATTCAGATCTCTTTAGAACATTTTTTTTTTCTATGCCGGCTTTCTAAATGAGCGGCTTTTCAGTGGCCTGCTATCTTTAGTCTCTTTTGAGAACTTCTGGATGTTCATTATACCGAATGTAGTTCATTTCCCCACATTGTATTCTTTAACAATAGCGCTAAGACATGGCCCTTTGACGAAGAGTATTTCTTTTTTTATCACTGGAAAGTGTGACTCATTTTGGTGTAATGTAGCGATAATAAGGGCTCCATATTGATAAGGTGTAATGGTATTCTGGGTGCGTACCGTGTTCCGTTGACTGGTTCACAGTTCGGATGAACTCTGAGGTTTGTGTTTCCGAGGTCCGAGTGTAAAAACTTGAACTTCTCTGGAAGCTTCACTGACACTGGTGCCCTGGTCACAAAAATACAGCTGAAACATCACAGCACTGTTCTGCTGTGATCTATTTTTCTATCAGCTGGGCTCAAAGTCCGGACAGCATGGATCCTACAGCCATCTTTTTTTTGTAATACACAGAACTGGCAATCGCAAACACAGGCAGTGCTTTGCTCAGCCAAAAGGAAACTTTCTGTGCACCGTGCGAAACAATTCCAGACTGAGTCTGCAGTTAGCCTGCAGTGAGTGCACCGCTGAGACCGCCTCGCTGGCCCCCTCCTTCTCCTCCTCCTCGCATGCTCAGCAGAACACAGAGAGCACTCGTGTCGGCACGGTTTTTAGATTTTCATCCCTTGACAACCGAGCGTAACCCCCTACGCCTGCCGCTGGCCTCCCAGGGTGCTCAGAAAGGGTCAGAGGTCGACCAGCGCTTTGGGACGCAGGCCAGACTTCCACTGTGAGAGGTGAGGTGTCATCGTCTACGTGGATCAGGCTATTTCCCAGGATGCCATGCTCCTTGTCAAGTGGGCTGAACATCACAGAGAAGGAAAAGATCTGATCTCCAGTCCCTCTGGCCCACCTGACAGAAGACTACTCACACATGCTGAACACTGGTGTCTCTTTGGCTTGAGATCACTTCAAATGCAACTCCATTTCTTAGAGATCTGAAAATCTATAATGTCTGATGTCTTTATTTACTTGTTGTCCTACATGTCTATCTTTAAACTCCTCCCTTTAAAATAATAATTACTGACATGGAGGGGTATCCTGACTCTTGATGAGGTTTAAATAATTTTCAATGGCATGCAAGGCTGTTAACATGATCAATAATTTACCTTATGGCTATTATTTAACATGTATATTTAATTAAAATGAATACATTTCCTGGGAAAGGTCTGCTAAGAAAACCCCAGAGAGTGTTCGGTTGGACCAAACATTCAGGTGTACAAAATGGCCTTGTCATGGCTGATCCACCAAACATTCCCTGCATTTTATTTTCTTATTTACTCATACTTAGAATTACGAAGATTAGACAATGAAGAGAGTATGAATCTGCAACAGACTATGATCATAATAAGCTAAATTCTTGTGGATTGTGGTACTATCTTAGAAAGTCTCAAGGAGGTGACTAACCATGTTTGTATTAAAAAAGCCATGTTTTTCCAACATTAGTCAGCACATGGTCCCCATTCTTTCTTGGAGTAAATATTGTAGACAGGTTACTCAAACCTTGGCCTTGTGGTAGAGCATGGCCAAAATGAGACATAGAAATTTGCAGCCAAACACCCCAAAGATATCCCAACACAAAATGCTATTATTATCTCACATGAGCTTGTGAATCACCAAGGAAAAAAAAAAAAGAGTTCGACCCCAGCTGAGGACAGATCATCAGGACAGAAAATCAAGAGAGTTTCCGCTCATCTTAACAGGGGCTTTTACACTTTCATTCTTTGTCCCATACTGAGGTGTACATTAGCTATATGATACAGTATATGTTCTGTTCTTGGGATACAGCCCCCAGAGTAAAGACATCGCATCCGGACATCACCTCTGTATGTCCATACACCTCACTCACACAGGCATCGTTTGACATTTAACAATATTTTAAAGTTCAGCTATGGTCTCGGTCAAGAACGGCAGACTGTCCACTGGACGTTGACAGAAGAGCCAAGAACGACGAACCCGTTTCAACTTAATCTGCTCGTTTCCTGTGATGTTGCTGGACATCATTTTATAGTGGGAATGTGTCTGGAACTTTTTGGTCCACCTAGAATTGAGGTGTATGGTTTGAAGGGCGGGCGTGCTAACATATAATTAAAGGGTTTTTTTTTTCAAGCTAATTGTGCTCATTAGTGCCCTTTAAAATTCAAATCAGTCAAATATATTGGATTTCAACTTAATTCAACTTAATAGATGTAATAATTGTTTATTTAATGGTTTTGCGGCCCACTACTCCATTGAGATATCTTTTGAGATTTGTTTATAAGGGGCCAGTGTTAACAGAACCACTGCACCCCTCCTTTGAAGATTTACACTATCCACACATCTCCAGCAGCAGGTTTCTGTCTCTCTAGACAAAGTAGATTACTAAACACAGATCACTATTCGATTAACATCTCAATCAAACCTAATTAATGAAAAAGCAATGAGAATAAGAACTAGCTCATGCATGAGAGCCCCCATGACTAACACTGGGAGTTACTCAGGCAGAAAGCTTCAGAGGTCTCAAAGCCAGGGGCTGGCAGCCCGTGGGAACTGCCCCCTCCTATTGACGCCAACCCTACATCCTTGATTTTCAGAGAGCTCTAGTCATGGTTGGCAAGAAGGGCTTCAAAGGCCTGTCATCCTTGAAAAGGATTCTTTACTGAGCAGGAAGGTGTGATGCAAGCAATGGTGGTAAAAATCCCCATAGACTGATAAAAAAGTCCCAAGGACTCGGACTGAAAGACATAACTTTTGGGTCATGAGTAAATAACATGGCTTGAAAGACAGCACTGACAGGACACAGTTAAGCAACCAGGCTCAAATGGTCGCACCTCTGGGTCATGGGTAAATAATGACACTTGAAATACAGCGCTGGTGGGTCAGCATTGTCAACTCAGGGTCAAATAACTAGGCTTGAAAGACAGTAGTGTTATAACATAGCTGCAGGTTTAATTTATGTAAAAATCTGAACTGTTTTTGTCTAGTATTTGTGCATCTACCAAGCAGGCAAGCAGTGTAGTGTTTCTTACTGTTGTTTAAGCTGCATAGTCAGCCTTAAACCATATTGTTTGTCTTATGATGATCATGATCAATGCAGGTGCAGGTGCTTCTGTGAAGGTATTTTGGGATCCGTAATTCAGGAATATTGCAGTTATTGTCAAGACTTGGCAGTCTGTATTTCTTTGTACATCTCCATTGCTCACCCCTGGCTTGCGTTTCATAGTGATTAATCTTGCATTCTAGCTGTAACTCCTGATGCTGTCTTAATACACGGGAGTGCAGGTTAAAATAAATGTGTAAAACAAATATTTTCCATGAACTATGAATGGGAGGGAAACTCTCCGCCAAGAAAATCTGTGATAAGGACATAAGGTGAAATGTAAAATAAGAGTTCATGTCTTAATTCACAGCCAATTTGTCACCATCCTTCTTGGTAAATTACAGTATATGTAGCCCTCATGCACTCTTATCTGCATGGGACGCATTCAGGGATGAGGTCAGTTAACAAGGATAAACTATTTATTCAAAGCATAATAGTTTGAACCATTCCAGGTCTTGCAAACAGCAAGTAAGACAGCAAACAGCAGTTCTAGCTACTTCGGGCAAATTAGCATTTTACATTTTGCAATTTTGCATCATGGATACTCAAATCTGATCCTCAAATCCAAATCCGGCCCTGGTTTTCTTTTCTCCCAGGCAATTAACTGGACAATTAGTGCCACGGATTGGCCAGGCTGTCTTCACACCTGTCTACCAAGTGAAAGGGAGGGTGGAAAACCAGCAGTTCTCGACTCAAGAGGTGATTTCAAGAGGTCCGTGCTCAAGAAGAGCGTGATTTGACAAACAGGGACTTGCGTCTAGTATGTAGATACACAATCATATCCACGTCAAAGTGGGATTTTATAAATAACTACTAAGTCATGGTTTTCTGTATTCTACGTATTTAAGATACAACTTGATCATAAGACCATTCTATAAATGAGGCCCCTCGTGCTGAATTATTGTCTGAGGTGCCTTTTAAAAGACCTGAATGAATCTGCTTAGGGAGTGCCATTTACTTTCCAGGACTGAAAGTCAAGGCCTAGCTCATTTACATTTGAATCAAGGTTCTTTCCACAAAGCGACGTCACAGAGCACGAAGTTGGGGAGCGGGCTACCGCACCAAGCCAACCTTCAGCCGAAAGAACAAGATTATTCCAACCGCTGTGGCAGAGCTAAAAAGTGCTATAGAGAATCTCGTTAGCGGGATCAAAGTGAGAACGCCTTAATCTGTCCAAAGCAGTGTGGAGAATGGAGATGGATTTCGCACAGGGCGCGGAGCATCCACCACCATCATGATGCTTTCTGCTCCCGGCTTTTTCATAGCAGAATGCCGTGAACACTAAGTATAATTTGGTTAGTGTTGAAAAATACTGTAAATTCCATTACAGGGATACAAAAATAGGACGGCTCATGCGTAGCTGCTTTATACTGTGCACGTGTACGTGCACGTTTGGCAACGTGAACTGGATCATTTCCTCTCTTGCAATTTTTCCATTGGACAATGAGAATTCTATTGTTGGGTTAATCAGTGGGTGGGCAAGTACAAGTGTGCCATTTAGCTGCAAGAGGATCAGAAATGGCTATATAAGCAGTGGTTCTGGAACAATTACAATGAAATCTACGGGAATCATTCATTGACCCGATAATAACACATAGGAACTAGGAACAGAGAAATGGGGGCTCAGTGGAACCTTATAAATATGTAACCTCATGAAGAAGAGCAACTATGAATATCAACAAGCATTTAATGGAGGGAGTAAGCGCTTACTTTCAAAGTGAATCACTGATGCAATACTGTGCTGCTCAAAATGTAAAGGAGCAAAACAAATGATTGTGATAAACAAGAATGCAATTTCCTGTGATGTATAACCCAACTAATAATATCCTCAAGAAATTAGAAATTTTGTACACCATTAATAAATGCTTAAACTAAGGCCTTAAATCAAGCTCAATGTATTTTGTCTGCAGCTTTAATTTTGGGACTTAGTAAGTGGTTTATTGGATCAAAAAAATTATAATATAAAATATAGCTACAAGCAGCGATTTCCGGGGACCGAGTGGCATGAACAGCATTTGTCAAACACAGAAACTGCAAAATCGTAGACAACTCTAGACAGAGTTGACCCAAAAAGCAAATGTTTGTTTCTAATCAGGGCTTTTGCCATTGTTGATGATATCTAAACCCGATCCCGTAAGGGCTTGCTTATTATCGTAAATTCTTAATTTTCCTAGTAGCCTACTTAATTTTTATGGTGACATTGTGTTATGTGTGAAAAACCGTAACCCGAACAGAGCTGAAGTGCACATCCGCTTTGTTGCAAATGAATCAAAAAATCTTGCCCGCTAAACCGCAACGGGACAACATAGGTAGGCCTACACCAGTGGCGGCTGCTGACCAAACTTTTTGGTGAAGCAAACCCCAAACACAGTTTTTCAGTCAACCTGACCATGGAATTACTGTGATATGCTGCTGTAGAATTACAGTAATCACCTGTATTTTGACATATCAACTGTAATAGTGCAACTCAGTAGTCAGCAATTTACTGTAGATTTACACTTCTGTAAAGGTGACATTTTAACTGTCATTTCACCACACCTATGAAAAAAACAGACAATATTTGAATTGGGTAAATTAAAATGAAAACAAAGACAATATACATTTAACATATTTATTCAGCAGTTTTTCAAGAGTAAATATGCAGAGTATCTCAAGTGCAATTGCATATTTTAAGTGCAAATACTGGGCAAAGACATTTCATAGGCAGTTTAAATGTTATTTAATTAAAATTTAAATATCAACTAGTGTACAATTTGTACTGCTTGTGAGTTTCTGCTTGTAGTCATAACCAGCTATCTCTAAATCCACAAACTTAAAAACCGACTCTGCATCCCTGCCTGATGACACGTCGAAGAACCCAATGAAACGCTCTTGAATTATTCCCGCAGCATCGACATAACGCAGAATTATGGACAACTGAGCTTTGCAAGAGATGTCGGTCGTCTCATCTATTTGCCACGCAAACAAAGGAGCAGCGGTTACTTCACTCTTGATCTCCTCCTGCATCGTAGCTGCAATAGCTTCGATCAGATCATTTTGAATAGTCTTAGACATGCCAGAGAACACAGTGGACAATTTCAAGTGTGCAGCCAGAACGTCATCATAGCGAGAAAGCATTTCAGTCAACTCCCTGTAGTTTCCTCTGTTATCAGAATTTTCACTCTCGTCATGCCCCCTAAATGCCAGCTCCTGACGACCCAAGAATGCAATCGCATCAACCAATGTCACGATTTTTCCGCACCATTTCATTGTGCTTTGCTAATTGGATACGTGCACCTTCATCAATTAAATGCTCGATTCTCACATTTCCCAAAAGACTCAACTGCATGGTTGCACTGACATGCTCCTTCGATTTCGCATGAATCTTAACAGACCTGTCGAAATTACGTAAATCCTCAAAGCCATCTCTCGCAAACTTTGAAATCTCCTGCAGCAGCGCACTTGAACAAGACACATGGCCAGCAATACAGGCGGTTCGTTAGCAAGCTACCAGTTAGCCACTCCACCTTGTCATACCGTGGTACTTTAAAACTCTGACTCACCGAGCCCACTCGCTGGACCAAATTGATAGGAGGTTTCGGTCTTCCCTCGGCCTTCACTCGCAGTTTTTCTTCGTAATTTAACGACTGAAAAGAATCCCGCAGAATCCGATCCAGGATGTTTGACGTTACATTCGCATTCGCAGATTCCATTTTCTTCCAACTGGAGCCAAATTAAATTGAAAAAGCTACCTTTTCAAAAAGTGAGCTAGTTTTGGCTAACGTCAGCTAGCTAAATCACGTTAGCAATTAGCTAGCTAAAATATTGAGATCGCTTAATGACAAAAAAGATAACGCTACAACACCGATACAATTTTTTTACTATTTACAATATATACAAATCAACGCCACAACCATAAAAATTTAATAAATTGAATAAATCGCTCTCTCTCTCTCTCTCTCCAATACAGTAACACACTAACGTCTCTACTACCAACAGGGAAAATTGGCGGGTAGGATGATTATATCTTGCTGGACAAATGAACTCCTGTTCTGTATGGTTAGACATTATGTCAATCATCAGGACGAGAACGCGCACAAGAACACGCATGATTGAAATACATTAGCGAGGCAGTGCTTCACGGGTGGGCTAAAAAAATGCGTCATAATCCACAATTATCCAATCATATTTTATAAAGTCCCCCATTGATTTCCAATGGTCTAGTAAGCAGTGCTTCACTGAAGTTCCTTTTAAAAGTCTAGGGGTGGCGCTGTTTTTCACGATACAAGGCACATTTTTGAATCGAGGCACTTTTTTTTTTAGCTTCACAAGGGAAATGGTAGTTGTGATGATAATTCAATATTAAATAAAGATGTGTTGTGTGTGCTATGCATGTTCTTTTATTTATTTTTTTTTAATTTTTTTTGGGTGAAGCACTGCTTCACCTGTTGTCATAGAGAAACCTCCTCTGGCCTACACATAGACGGATGCTTTTGTCAGCTTTTGTGTTAGATTGAGACTAGTGACAATGTTGGAAAATAAATGTTAGTTCAAAACATGTAGCCAATGGCACAGTTATGAATTGATTTTTTACATTACTGCAACAACGCACTCTGTACCAGATCATATTTTGCGTGAAAACTTTAATTTCTATGTCTGACAAATGGATATTTGTTCCCATAGCCAACTGCGTAAACGTGACCTGCAGTAAATCTTTTGTCGGTCGGTAGTATCGTAAGCTACTGGACCATGTCGGCGGCCTTTTATGTCTTTTAAGTACAAGTAAAACTGAACAGTTAATACTGTTCTCACTTTCTCAGCCTTTGCAATAAAAAGGCGTTTGTTAATATGAAGACAACATTAAAAGAAGCATAGCATTTGCACAATAGTTTTGCCAAACATTAACTTAGCCATTTGTGCCAAGCTAGAATCAAACCACTGACCTCACGCATGGAAAGCCAAGATTGTAACCACTAGGCCAAAGCAGATTAACGGAAACAGGGAGGCCAAATAAGACTTTTGTGTTGCGGTATCAGATTGTGTTGGCTTACTGACTTCATAATCCCAACAGTTAACAGTTAATATTGTGAAATTTCTTAGCCTTTGCTATAAAAATAACTTGTTTAATGTCAAAAGAACATTCTTAGCATGACGTGCACATTGTGTGCCTCAAAAAAAAAATGTCAAGAACAGGTGGGGATCGAACAACCAACCAACTACACAGTAGTACAATGCCTTAACCACTAAGCTACGGGAACATTCATAGTTGGTAAGGTAGGTAGACGGCCTGTTAAGCATAGATAGTGTACTTGGCGGATGGCATACGCCACCACGTAGATTGATTGGGTTAAAACTGCAGGGCTCAAGTCTTGATCTAACTTTCAAACAACCCACCAAGCTTCAGAACTTTATGTCAAACGGTTTTAGAATTAGTAGCATTTTTGTGATAAGTCACCCCAATGCAAAATTTATTTGCTTCTCATTCAGCCATTGTTTGACATAGGCGTTAGAAAAGTAATGCATGTATGAAGGGATGTGGGCTGAGTCCCTCGAAGAGGTTTCGTGCAAATTGGTCAAATCCTGTAGGAGAAGTAGCATTTTAAGTGTTTTACAAAAAATGCTAATTAGCGGAAAATAAAAGATGGCAGACTTCATGGTTCCTTGAGACAAATTTGTTGGGCATGAGCAGCAGGACTTGTACACCAAATGTTGTGACTCTAGATCAAACCGGGCGTCGGCAGTGTGCGTGACAATAATTTTTAGTTAATTTTTAAATATTTTCTTATATTTGGATCTCTATAGCGCCACCACATGGCTCGATTGGGTTGAAACTGCAGAGGTTCTGATGTTACTGTTAAGAGACCTACAAAGGTTCATAACTTTCTGTCAAAAGGTTTAGGAATTATTTGCATTTTTGTGATAAGCCACGCCCACTGAAAATCCATTGGCTCGTCATTTGGCCATTTCTTGACCAAAGCCTTAGAAAAGCAATGCATTAAGGAAGGCACAAAACCCGAGTGCACACATCAAGTTACGTGCAAATTGGTAAAATTTTCTAGGAGTAGCATTTTAAGTAGCATTTTATTTATTATTTTACAAAAAGTGCTAATTAGCGGAAAATCCAATACGGCTGACTTCATGGTTCCTTGACTCAAATGTATTCATCATAAGCAGAGGGACCTGTATACCACATTTTGTGACTCTAGGTCAAATGGGGCGTCGGCAGTGGGCGTGTCAAAATTTTGTCACATGCAAAGATCTATGAAAGATCTATGACCAAATCTGTGCCTTTGTCACTGTAGCAAGTTTTAAATCTCTGCAGAAGAACAGTGATTTTTTGTGAATTTTTAGATATTTTTTTAATATTTGGATCTCTATAGCGCCACCACGTAGCGTCAGCAGTGGGTGAAACAGGGCTTCGGCAGTGGGTGTGTCAATGTCAAAACTTTGTCACGTGCACTACAGCACCACCAGGTGTTCAATCTGCGTCATAATATAGAGGATCCAAGAGTTTGGCAATCCCAACAAGCCTGCCAAGTTTGGTGTTTCTAGGCCAAACCAGCTCACGGGAATTTTAGGTGAAAGGGGACAAAAAAAGAAAAAAAAAGAATCTGAACAAAAACAATAGGGTACGAGCAGCTCGGTCCCCTAGAAATGTAACCTTGGTTTAAATGTATCAACGTTAAGTCCAAAGTGCATTACCAGTAGACTGAATTCATAATTATGCACCCTTCTAACTATTACTTGAGAAGCACTGTTCTATACAACAGTATAGTAAAATACAATGCTGTGTAGTGAAGCATTAGTGATACCAGTTTGAATATATTTGAATAGCAGTCTCCCACAAACTGTAAAGATCTTAAGGTCTATGAGACACAACAGTGGCTTTAGAAATCTCTGTTCATTCATGCTTGTCTCATCGGGAATCAATAGAGATGATAACGCGCATGAAAGAAAGCTCTCAGGCAAAACACCCCATTGAGGCTAAATGTCACTCTACTGTATGGAGCGGGATATTTCCGCCATTTCCAAAATGCCAGCGCCTATCTCCCACGTTCGCTATCTCTTTGAAAAAGAACACATGCTCTTTCGTTCGGATGTCTCTCAGAAGAGTGCAGAATGCGCCGTCTGAAGTCAAACTCGCGGGAAGGTGGCGGGCTCCACGCGGGCTGCCCAGTGGCCGACCGGGTCCGGGCGCATTCACAGGTGGATGCTTGAGCCATTTAAACAGGAAAAGGAACCGCCACGACGCTAACCACTGCCCTACTTGAAATTCAGAATGACACATACTGGCGGCTTTCATAATTGTACGTATGTTTAGCAAACTTACTCTTGCTAGGATATATTAAATAGACTGAAAGGGTGAACCCGATCCTATCAATAATGTCTCTTAACTGTATCTCTGGAAATTAAACCTGGGGGGGTTGAAGGAATAAAGATGACCGAGTGAACTATCTCTGCGGACACAAAAACACACCAGATCTCGGAGATCGGCATAGCCGATTTCACGTTGTGATGAGAGGCCTCGACTAGCAAATCAAAAAATCTAAGCAAATACACATGAACATTTTCCACATGGAAACCCAAATAACGGGCTGCTCAGAATCCCGCGGGCAGCTGTGCTTTGATGGTATCTCAGAGCGCATTATGGCTATTGTACTTCGTCGGCATGCAATGCATTTTAAGCACACAGGTTGAGATAGCATGTGACATTTTCACGATGCCCCTGCTGTGGTTTGTCATATTGCTTCAGGGTCATAGCCAGGCTATGGTATGTTATGTGTTGCCGTGGGAAGGGGGAGGCAGGATGATGTTCTGCTGTGATTTATCAGCACCGTCTTTGGATCTGTCACAGGCTCGAGCATGATTCCACTGATCAAAGCAAACCTCCCCACCCCCCCCCCCCCCCCCCCCCATTCCGGCACCTCTTCCAGGGTGTGTATCCTTTCAATGCCAAGACCTCAGGTCCCTCCAAGTCCGTTCCCGGTTTTGGCTGACTGTTCTTTGAAAGAAAGAGCCGTATCTCTTGGATAATCAGGTCTACTTAAGTAACAACAGAGGCAAACTGGGTGCCGCGAGTTAGCCAAGCAGAGCAGCCAATTTATATTCATCATCGCTTGGAGCAACGCGTCAGATCAGGTGTGGAAACTGCACTTTAAAAAAAGGAAAACGCAGTTGGTTTAGAGTTAGAGGCTATGACGGTGAAGCAGCAGAGAGTGGGCTTCAGCGCGACGGAGAGCGACCGATGCCAGGCATCTGGATGCTTCCCCGCTGCTGCAGTGGCTCAGAGTTTGTGGTTAAACGAGAATCAGGACCTAATTTTTGGTTGTCTGTTTTTGGTGTTCTGACACAGCATATTATTGTAACTATCATCCCACGGGGCATATTCAATTTCCTCTAATGGTTGCATTCTGTGCAAATACAGGATCATGTTTACCATTTTGCGGCAACTTGGGGGAATTTAGGTGGCCAGTTTTCTGGAGTGCCACTGGCTGCACTGGGCTTGTTTATTTGATATTTGACTTCTGCACTTCCATATTCTAATGCTCTAATGTGAATCACCATGAAAAGGACATACATGTATGCCAAAGCTAGCTTAGATTGAATGAGCTTGCAAGTGAGTGTGGGAATGTGTGTGAGACAGACAGACAACAGAATGGATGGACAAATTGATGAGGCTTACAGACTGATAAATGGATGATATATTGACGAATACCTGGGAAATTGATTGATGAAATATGCAAATAATTAAACAAACTGGCAAAAAAGGCTTGCAAACATTGTACTTTTAAGCACATAATATAAGCAAATGTTCCTAATTTGAATAAAGGTGCTGCTAACTTGGACTGTTCTCTCAGAATGTATTCAGATTTGCTTTAATGTTCCACGGGTTTTCAAGCAACAAAGTTGCTTGGAATGGTTTTAATTTTAATGTATTTCCAATTGTGTTTATTTATTTGCTATATTATTTATTAACTATGCTCTATTGTTTGTAGATTTGTATGGTATTGTAATATTGTAATGAACTTGCTATAATCATAGGGCCCATTTGAAAATTAGAGGGCTTCCGTTTCGAAACCAGAACATATACTTGTGCGTGTGTGTGTGTGTGCATATGTTTGATAATGTCCTTCAAATAATGACTTGTCATTCCCAAAAATCAACCCACAGAGCTCGTATTCTATGGTACAATAGCTCCATCACCTTTATCTAAACAGCTTCACAATAGCTGTAGTCAAAATGTCATGGGAAGTTACACCATGAAGGTAACTGTTCAACTGTGCTCGGGTGTGCTTTGTTCAATGTTTCCAATCTCATGATAACTTGTCACTGCTAGGAATTTAACATCCCAGTGTGTTTGGTGCTTACACCAAGGGACACCATTTTATAAAGGAACAATGTACTGCTATCAGTCTTTTCACAGTAAATATGCATATAAGCTTTGTCTGATAAAGTGATCAAAATTGAGTGATTCATTTCCCTGGAGACAGAGCCCTTCTAAGCCAGCTTGTGGTTGCTCCAGCAATGATTATTTCAGTGTTATTTATTTATTTATTTATTTTTGGGAGATCACAAGACGAGGTCCCGAGGCTGCCCCAAATATGAGCCCGCTTTGCCCTTCAAGGCGTCACTCGACCAGAGGATATTACGCACAGGCCTGATGCTTGACTGGTGTTTGACAAGATTAAAACAATCGGTCCATGTCTGTAAACAAAAAACACATCAAGCTCCAACAGCCAGATCTCTATCTGAATCCAGATTGTTCTGAAGTTTGGGCCAACCATGGCAGTCTAAGAAGGGAAGTCTTCACCATGAGCCCAAATTATCTTTCCAATATCAGAAAGCCGATTTGTGTTATTCTTCCAGAGAGATTGTCAGTCAGCCTCTGGTTCAATTCATCCCCAGTGGCAGAGCACTTAAGTGAATCCATAAGTGTTTGGGTTTTTGATCCATTGCCTGGATGCAGTGAACACTAATCCTTAAATTGTACTTGAACATACACTTTACTGTACATGTAAGCATAACACGTTCCCTTCTCAAACATGGTTTGGTGAGTTCATCCGCACCGTGTCCATGAAGAAAAGAACACATGCATACATTTAATTGAGAATCATATTTAGGGATATGATCCAGACCTTTAACTCAAAGTTCACATTCAGTCTTCGCTTTCTGAAAACATAAACGATTTGAAGGATGCAAATCTCTGGGACCAGTGTTTCCCATTGCTCTGCATCTCTGTCACCACATAGGCCAAGAGACCGTATTCTAAAAACCCCCTTCGCTCAATAAATAGTCAATACAACCTTTGGGGTAGATAAAAATAAAGGTTGTGTGCTGTTGCTAGGGAACAAAAACGCTTTCGTAGACTGTCTTTTGCTCCTCGCTTGTGCTGTTATTTTCAATAATTGCGTCACGACAGTCACACTTCTAAGAATAAGTAGAGCTGCATATCATCACAAAATAAGACCAAAATAACAGTCCTCCATGTACTTAGAACAGATAAGATGGCATTGTTGTTTTAAAAAAAAACTGCAGACAACAGAAATAGACTCAGGCAGTCAATTTAACGGATTGCCACCCTGAAAAATTATGAGTCTAATGTGTATATGAAGTAGACTGGAAATATGAATCGGCTGCACTGACCCTCCCTAAGGTTTAAAGCCTCTCATGGAGTAAGATCTAACATGTTTAAAATGTCAGCTTCTTCGTGTGTCAACGGTTGTGCTGAGGGAAGGGAAATTAACGCGCGCCTGTCAGCCTGCACTGGACTGCTGACGAAGAACCTTGCCGTTATCTCGCCACACCACAGAGGACGGCAGGGAAATGATACTCCGTGCGCCATTGCCACGGCAACCTCGTCACACAATAGCCAGAGGGTCAGTGCTGAATGAGATGGACAATACTGACCGGAAACTTTCACTAACATTTTTACTGCAACTAGAAAACGAGAAATGCCGATTTTGTGGCTCACACTCTTTACTTAAGGTCGAAGGTCTTGGGCATAAATGGGGACATTAGCAGTGTACTTGACAACAGTTATTCATTTCATTTTGTTTAATAATTTAGGATTGGGCCTTGCAAAGAGTGGGCCCAATTCCAAAAAAGTTGGGACAGTAATGTAAAATGCACATAAAAGCAGAAAGCAGTGATTTGTAAATTCTCTTTTACATATATTTAATTGAAAACAGTATAAAGAAAAGATATTTAATGTTTTACCTTATCAGCTTTATTGATTTCTGTGAATATACGCTAATTCCTAATTTGATGCCTGCAACACGTTCCAAAAAATTTGGGACGGGCAAAAAAAAAAAGTAGTGTGAGTGCAGCAGAGTGATGGTTTAGGGCTCGTTTGATACCTCAGACCCTTGATGACTTACAGCCATTTAGCCAACCATGGGTTCCATACTATTCCCATGTAATTTACAGCTTAATATAGTCCCACCCCCCAATCCCCATAGAGATCCATTCAAATGCAGAGAGGTTATGGTATCGCTTGTAAGAGTACCTGAAAATAAGATATCTAGAGTCTTTTGATATGCTTTTATACCCAGTCGTGATAGCATCACCTGTTTACCTCTGGAATGTTCCAAACAGGTGTGTTTTAAACTTCCCAGTCTTTTTTTTTGCCCCTGTCCCAACTTTTTTGGAACGTGGTGCAGGCATCAAATTCGAAATTAGCGTATATTTACAAAAATTAATAAAGTTGATAAGGTAAAGCATGAAATATCTTTTATTTGTACTGTTTTCAGTTAAATATATGTAAAATATTTACAAATCACTGCTTTCTGCCTTTATGTGTATTTTGCATACTGTCCCAACCTTTTTGGAATTGGGGTTTGTACATCCAACAAAACGTATCTTTTTTTTTTTTCATTGAACCGCCCATTTAACATTTACAAGAGAATTTCACTACCAAAGCCTGGTTGTAAAAATGTCTAAGTCATTAAATTAATGCAATCTTTAAAATGTATAATAATTCTAAATGTGCTGTGCAACAAATTTAATTCAATAGTGCTGTCTTTTGAAAGAACACATGTAAAATGAAAATCACTTGCATGGATTTATGTTGTTCACAGTAATGGTACTAGAAAAGTCGTTCAGCATGCACATTAGTGAGCACGCCATGATTAATGTACACGATTCTACTCTGCATGTTTTTTTTTCTATGTGAACAAAAGACAGATGTAGGTCTACTCCAGGCTGTTTAGAGGGGTGTGTCTGAAAGGCATCGTTTTCTTGTGCGGACCTGGTGTGAGGGGAGGAGATCAGGAACTCTCTCTTTTGGTTGGGTCTGATGCGCCACACCTGCTGGGTCCCGATTGGTGGGTCGTCTGCGGGACCCCTCCCCCCAAGGAGCAGCAAAGAGCAGAGGAGAAGGACAGCCAACTGAATCTCTCATTTTGCCCTGAGCTGCACTGCTGGTGCACAGGAGGAGGACCCTATGGAGACCGGTGGTGAGTGTGTGCACCCTGGCGAGTCATTTTCTCATCCCTCATCTGACACGTCATCGACCTTGTTCACTCAGTCATATTCTGCAAGGTGGTTTTGATACGTGGGTTGCGAACCGAATATGAATTACGCTTCGCTGTATGTCAGACAGACAAGACGGCACACTTTATAATCCGGCATTTTCTTCATATTATTCTTTTATACAGTTGAATATTTCAATAATATGTAGATAGGAACCTTCCCCATGGATACAATAGCTCTACACATCCCACAATATAACTATGCCAATTCCTGGCACACTGCTGCCTATATCTCCTAGAGCAGTTGCCAGGCTGAAAACATGTTTTAAGTTACTGCAGGTTGAGAGTGAGAGAGGAATAAAGCAGCCGCTGTCCAGAATAGAAATAAGCTTTTGGCTACTAGTGAAAAAAATTGCTGGGGCGTGTTTTGATACCTGGAGCTCAGCCCCTATATTATTACCTTATCACATAGATTTTGGCATTTTTCGAATTTCAAAAGGGGACGGGCTCTAGCGAAACCAGAGTGTTTTGTTACCATTTAAATGTCAATATCTCAAAAAATGTTCCCTGCACATCCATGGTTTAAAGTTAGAATTGAAGAAGAAGCTGTATCATTCAGAAATTTGCAACAGAATACATTTATTTCAGAATAGTCACATACAGTATATATATATAATAACCATAACACCACTAGGGGCAAAGTTTATAGAGTTAACAGCTTGTTACAAGTTAGACCTCCAGCCATACGGGAAATAGTTCATATTTTAGGCATAATATTTAGCTGTGTTATCAACGTCTTACTGTAAAATACTACTAATGTAACAACATGCATGGTGAATTGAAACAAAGGATGCAATACAGAACCAGTGGGGGCAGAGAAGAGCAGGTGATGATTTGTGCAGCGCTGTTTGTGTTCCCAGCCCAGTACCAGCAATGCAAAGAGAGGGCCAATGAACTGTGGGGCCAATCAACAGCAAGTTAATTGGAAACAGGACATCTCCTAAATGGGCTAAAATGGCCTTCCCTGATTGGGTGCTCCAGTGTCACTGTCACACTACCCAGCACTCATGCAAGTCCACCTTAAACCTTTCAGTGCTCACCCTAAATGAGCCATGGTGCACATCTCTCTTCGTGCCCTCGATCTCTAAGCCTAGACACCATGCAATTGGACCAAATAGCTTGTCACAGCTACAGTTGAAGGTTAGTTTCTCTGCATTTATTTATGTTGCTTTTAAGATGAAAGGAGGGGGGAGAGGTAACAATCAATACGGGGTTTGGCTGCTTTCTTATGAACCTACAGCCCGCCGCTGGCTGAGCTGACCACATTAAAGTTCTTGGAGCACGGGCAGAAATCCCCCCCCCCCCCCCCCCTCCCCCAAAGGAAAACAAACAAAGCTTTCACTGAGTCAGGATGCACTTTGATCTGTGTGTGTAGGGGGTGCTGAGGAAATGCATTTGCTGTATTTGACAAAGGGGGCTTAGGGCTTTAGTCTGGCCTTTTTTCAGTCGTTGTTTCTCTGATTCCGCAGAAGGTGAGTCAACGGAGCCTGGGCTGTTACCTAAAAGTTCCTCCGTTCGCATTTGACCGGCTTTGCAGCTGAGGTAGAGACTGAACAGTGTGTATGTTCTCTCTGGGTGAGCTGTGTGACATTTCCATAACAGCATGAAAACATGTGAGCTCTATACAGTGCTCTAACATGTCTGTAGACTTCAGCAAAAAACTTTTTCTTATTATTTTAAAGGCTTGCAAGCACTTTGCAGCACTCAATTCCCTGGATCTGATGGCAGTAATGGTAAATAAAATAATAATAATAATAATAATACAAACATTTAACCTAAACCGTGACATACATACATGAAAGCTAAGTAAGAATGTAATCAGCAAAGTAATGTAACTGGAAGCATACAGTATGTTTTGCAGTCATGCTATCACATGCTGTGTTTAGCTCCTTTAAGAACATTTATTTCCTCTGTGATGATGGGGATTGGCTGGTGATCTGAAAACTATACTTCAACTGGCACAAACGCGATCCCTCCCAAGCTGCCTGATTGGCTAGCCTGTGCTTCTGGCACTAGTAGCCATGCTTAAAATAGAACTAAAGTCTTTTTTTTTAACCCAGTACGAAGTCCTGCTTCAAAGATGGTGGACACATTGCGTCGGGCCGCAGGGAGATGAAACAAGTTCAACATCAGCGTGGCGCATTGGCGCGCATGACGGGAGGGTAGTCCACTACTTCAGCGAGTCATCAGCTGCGTTTCTCCGCTGGATCGGAGGCGTGAGGTCTGTGAAATTCCGTGAGCAGGTGCCCAGGGCCCTTCCTCCAGTTGCCATGGAGACCTCGCTCAGCCCCAGCAGGAAATCACCTACCCCTCACACGCCCACGCACACATGCGCAAGGACACGCCTGCTCGCATTCAAATGCGCATGAACGCACGAGCATGCGTACGCACACACACACACACACGCGCATGCGCATGCGTGCAAGCAACTGGCAAATTTCCACATGGAAAAAGATGACCATCTGACCCCCAGGCCTCTTGCAAACAGCCATTCAGTGTTGATTATCCTGGTTTCTGGGTATCTTTCTCTAGCATTGGCATGAGGGAAGAGGGGGAGGAAGGGTGGGGTGGCATCTACCGTGCACTCAGAACTGATTCGGCTGCAGTCTGAGCTCCAAGTTTTGATTTTTGACCTCATCCCATAAAACCCAACTGGATTGAGACAGGCTGATTTTTAAAATAAACAATTTCGTTTGGGTCGTTTCAGAACGGTTCAACAGCGCTTTACATACCCTAACAGCTCCCTACACCTAGGCTATAATGCCTAACCTCAAACCGCCTGTGTTTTTATTATGTTTGTTACCTATTTTAACATACGTATTCAGGGTGCCTATTTGACTCTGTCACTGTTTATTTTTTCTTGGAAAATAAAATGCTCTATTTTGCATGGGCATATTCATGACTGGTGAGAAATAATAAGCATTTATTACTGTCATTACAATTACTCAACATTCTGAAGTTTCATCTCAATCAAAACTTGCTGTTGTTATGACAAATCACACAGGTTGACACAAGCATGTTGTGTTCAGATGCGTCGCCTGACAGGCTTCGGGTGACACATGATGAGTACACAAATGGCCCACGTGCCCCTTTGTTATCAATACATATTCTGGTGCTGTCATATATGGTCAGCATCTATTGTCACCATTGGACCTGGGACAGAAATTAAATGCTACTCTTTCCATGCCAGTAACATTTGAAAATGTACCTGCTGAGCCCTGAGCGAGATCTACTAGGTTTCTTTCCAAAATGAAGGAACGTGTAGTACGTGTAGTACGTGTAGTAATCATTCTGTTCTGCGTACTGCTGAAAACTGACGTTTCTTTTTTCTTTTTTTTTCAGGACCGTGCAGGAATTTAATGGATGTCTAATGGGTGGAGGCATTTCAAATACAGGTGTGTTCAAATAAATAGCAGTGCGTTAAAAAAAGTGAATAAAGTACAAATATTTTTTAATAGTTTTTAGTTCCATATTTCAAATGTAGTGGAAACATTACACATTCAATTCCAAATCAAAGCATTAACAAATTTTTATCAAGTCTGCGTTATTCTTTTACAGGAAGCAAAGAAAAGGAATATTAATCTATTCAAAAAAATAGCAGTGTCGACATTTTTCTCTTCAAACTCAAACACTTACTGTATAAACTGAAGAAATTTTTCAAGATTTAACTTCACTTTAAATTACTGAACTAATATTTAGTTGCATAACCAACTGCTGCGCATCTGCGTTGCATCGAGTCAACCAACTTCTGGCACCTAGAAACAGGTATTTCAGCCCAGGATGAACGAACTACATTCCACAGTTCCTGTGAATTTTTGGGTTTTGCTTCAGAAACTGCATTTTTTATGTCACCCCACAAGTTTTCAATGGGGTTGAGGTCGGGGGATTGAGCTGGCCACTCCATTACCTCAATCCTTTTTGTCTGGAACCAAGATGTTGCTCGCTTACCCATGTGTTTGGGGTCGTTGTCTTGTTGAAGAACATCCCCATACCATGATTTTTGCGATTCATGCTTCACTGTCTTCACAGTGTACTGTGACTTGAATTCAGTACCCGGGGGTCGTCTGACGTACTGTCGACGACCACTAGACCCGAAAAGAACAATTTTACTCTCATCAGTCCACAGAATGTTCCGCCATTTCTCTTTGGGCCAATCGATGTGTTCCTTGGCAAATTTTAACTGATTCTGCACATGCCGTTTTTTCAACAATGGTGCTTTACGGGGGCTTCTTGCTGATAGCTTAGCTTCGATCAAACGTCTTCTGACTGTAACAGCACTTACAGGTAATTTTAGATTATCTTTGATCTTTCTGGAGGTGATGATTGGCTGAATCTTTGCCATTCTGACTATTCAATCAACTTTTTAATCAAATTACGTTATTCCTCCGAACAGTGTTTGGAACGGCCCATTTTACTTAGCAATTCAGAAGGAAATATATTTTATAACAATGTGTGAAACATTTGCTTCCCTTCTTCCTTAATAAAGGACAATTAATGATACCTGTTTTTTCACAGAATGAATGAATTCTCTAATTAAACTCCACACTGCTATTATTTAGAACACGCCCCTTTCAATGAATGAGTCAATTACTCAGAACAAGCAGCGTGCATGTCATGACAGTTGGGTCTGTTGTTTTTCTATTACACTACTACATCTACAAGTAAATTATTTGCCATGCAGAAATATCACTACTACTAATAACAGTGGTTCATCAGGTTACTGATGTTGTACTGCTATCTTTTTTTACACAACTGTATATATTTTGACCCTGGGTCAGTGAGTCAAATGAGTCTGTTTTTTGTATACGTAAATTAATTTGTACTGTGTGTATGACAATTTACTGTATACGGAATACACCTGGACAACACTGTTTACATATGAAATTACATTACAGGCATTTAGCAGATGTTCTTATCCAGAGCGACTTACACAACTTTTTAGCATTTTTACATACTATCCATTTTTACAGCTGGATATACAGTATACTAAAGCAATTCAGGTTAAGTACCTTGCTTAAGGGTACAACTGCAGTGTCCTACCTGGGAACTGAACCTGCAACCTTGGGTAACAAGCACCGTTCCCTACCCATTATACTACACTGCTGCCCCAAACATGTCAGTATAAATAGTATGGATGGTCCCAATATCATATTTTCACTATAGTATATAAAAGCTCTGAATACGTCTGCTAACTCATCACCTTGACTATGCTTGATATCATTGCTATAATTATATTATATTTTGCACACAAACAATAGAGCAATTGTTTGGTGTAGTTAACCCTCATTAGTGCTCCATAATCCTGCACATACACTGTCTCTGGTTTCCTTGGTCACTGTTCATATAAATCATACATATAAATGTGGATGCATATACTGTATGTGATGTATATGTAATGAAGGAATGATTAAAAGCAATGGCAGTGAGAGTTACTTATTTGTTTTATTCAGACCAGGATGTAAAACAATGGCACATTATACAGTTGTTTCCTAAGTCAGTGTAGCCTCCTAATGAAAATGTATTCATTACAATTTCTCCTACAAGAGGGCTAGCAGACAAGAGCTGATGGATTCTGCAATTTGAATGCACAAACTAATGGACTTGGAGTACTTCAGTATAACCCACTCCAGGAAGCTGGATTAGTGGGCTTTTCAGGCAGAAATTACAGAATCGCAAACCGCCCACAGGGGTATACAGAGATTAAACAAAGGCTGAGGGGCAGGCAAAACAGTGGGTGGTCCTTCACTGCTGTCTATAGTGAACCTTACACCTATCGCGCTCATCTGATTGGCTGTGTCAGGCAGTGAGCCACTCAGCTTGGCTCTATGCCGTGCAGGCACCAGCCCCCCTATATAGAAAATAAGGGCTTGCGCTCCGCGGTCCAGCGAGGCCCAGTTGTGTACACGAAAGCCTCCTTAAACAGAAGCCCTGGCTGTGATTAGCCGAGTAATCCGTCTTGTTCTTGTTGAGGAACACGTCGTTCCCCAGCCCGGTCAGTAGATCTACGCGGCTGGCATATCCCCATCATCAGCCACGCAAGCAAAAGAGGGACTACGTCCGCTGCCCCGCGGTCACGAGCGCCGCAGTTCTCCCTGCCAGTCCACGGCATTACGTAACCTCGCACCAATTAGCAGACCGCGTCATCGCCGCCATCCGTAAACGCGTCTTACGCAATCCGCTTGGGACAGGGCTTCAGATTGTATTTTTTTCAGATTGTATTGCACATAATGCAGATGGATTCTGCACACTCCCTGATCATTATAGTACACAGAGGATGCAATGGGCTTGGCAAACAGGATGAATAAATCCGGATGATCTACATATCAGTGAATCTGCACACTGTCCCAGCGGCATTGTATTTAAAAACAAAGCCACAAACTGCCTGGAATACAGAATCACGTGTGAATGTGCAATAGCGCGGCCTCATCTGGAAACAAGGACCCACCCTCGATAACCGCGTCGCTATATATCAGTTATCCACATTGCAAGGGCTGTCCTGTCCTGCCCGAAGACTAAGTACTACAAGAACAAATATTTGATAATTCTCAGATTATTATGTTCTAAAGCAGAGGTTTTGAAACGTGGTCATGGTATGCTGGTTTTTGTTCAAGCCACAGTTGCGACCTCTGAATCTTTTCATCTTAATTAGACACTTCAGGGATTATTTACTCTCTTAAAGCCATATTGGCAACTGGATCATGATAGCTGCGCCGCTGTGTTTGGCTGCTTGTCATCGCCTGTTGCCGCTCCCGTTTGTCCTGCCTCTGTTTGTGTCTCTGTGTTTGCATGATGTGCAAGCCACTATTGTCTACGATCGTCAAACACTACTGAATATTCAAGCCTCTATCGTGGACTTATATGCTCGGGATCCCGGACAAAGCTTTCTATTTTCCTAACTACCTGAAGGTATATTGGCTCAGCCCTGCGGCTACCACCGTAGGGAACGAGCTAGGAGGTGGAGTAAACGTGCAGGTGCCTCGGTTTAGCTGAGGAATCTTGCCCGCTCCCGCTCAGCACCGATTTACCTTTTTTAGCTTCACGATGTTGGACCCGGTCGGCCACGTCGCTTCATTCCTCCGCGCTTTCTCGAGACCAGGTACGCCAGGCTAACTGTGAAGCGGGGTGGTGTAGTCCTCCAGAACCTCCGCCCTCTGGAGTGGGAGCCATTGTCGGATTATATTGCTATCCCAGTCAAAGTGGCTCTGTTCAATGCGAGATCCTTATCCAATAAGACTTTTATTCTTAATTACTTTTTCACCGCCCATGGATTGGATTTCTTACTGGTGATGAAAACCTGGCTTAACACCGGTGAGTTTGCTCCACTTGTTGAACTCTGTCCTGATGACTGTAACTTTTTTAGCACGCCTAGACCCTCCGGGCGCGGTGGGGGTCTAGCCACTGTATTTAAGAAATATTTTAATTTCCGCCTACTGAACTCTGATTATTTTTCCAGCTTCAAGGTGCAATTAATAAAAGTGGGCCTGGTCAATCCCCTCTTAGTTGCTCTTGTGTATCGTCTACCTAAAATACATAAAGACTTTATTACTCAATTTGCAGACTTCCTCTCAAACACTATGCCCAACTTTGTTCGAGTTCTGATTGTTGGTGAATTTAATATTCATGTTTGCTGTTCCGCTAAGCCTCTCGTAAGTGATTTTATGCATCTAGCCTTTTAATCTTGCTCTGCTTACTACCGGTCCCACTCACAAGCTAGGCCATACACTCGACATAGTTTTATTGTCTGGTTTTCCAATTTTCAATGTGGAAATAATTGATGCTTCTCTGTCGGATCATTGTACTGTCATATTTGATGCATCGCTGCCTTTCTCTTCTACCAAATCTCATCTTCCTGTACGTTGCTTTCGCTACATTAACTCTTTGACTGCCAATAAGTTCTCTGAAGCTCTCATAGCTGCTCCCAATACATGCACTATTGAGGCTTCTCCTCCCCATCTCAGCACTGAGGAACTCACTTCCTTATTTAATACCACCTGCTCTTCAATTTAAGGGGAGCAACAGTATTCAGAATAGAAGAAGCCTAAACCAAAAGGTCTGCCTTGGCTTAATGACACCCCCAGAGCCCTGAGGAGGGAGTGCAGAATATCTGACGAAAGTAGAAGAGTGATAAGCTTCAAATTTCCTTTTTCCATTTTGAGAAACAATCTTCATAAATATCAAGAAGTAGTTAAGGCAGCGAGAGCAAAATACTTCTCTGACCTAATTTCCAACAACTCTCATACTCCCAAGGTCTTATTCAATACCACACTCTCATACTCCCAAGGTCTTATTCAATACCATACTCTCATACTCCCAAGGTCTTATTCAATACCATAAATTCTCTCATAAAAGTCCCCCCCCCCCCCCCCCCCCCCGGTCTGTTAGTCTAAATTGGACTGTTTTCCAACCCATCATGCTACCCTCCCTTATAAAGATTGTTTCCATCATGAAACCTGCAACCTGCCCCCTTGAAATTGTTCCCACTGCCCTCCTGAAGGATGTCTTTGACATAGCCGGTCCCAGCATTCGTTCTATTATCAACAGCTCCCTGGCCACTGGTACTGTTCCAACCTGTTTCAAGCACGCAGTGGTGCAGCCCCTCCTGAAAAAAACCCAACTTGGACCCTACCTTGCCTAGTAACTATAGACCTATTTATAAACTTCCATTCCTGTAAAAGGTTCTCAAAAAGGTTATTCTCAGTCAATTGCTGCCCTACCTACACCAAAACAACATCCTGGAAAGATTTCAGTCAGGTTTTAAGGCTTATCATAGCACAGAGTCTGCCTTGTTGAAAGTGTACAATGATCTGCTCCTCTCTATCGACTCCGGTGACTGTGCCATCCTAATTCCTCTTGACCTCAGCGCAGCGTTCAATACTGTGGATCATGACATTTTTAATAGACCATCTCCAGTACGAGGTTGGTGTTGATGGCACTGCCCTCGATTGGTTCACCTCAAAAATAGAAGCTTCGCCGTCAACATAGGTAATTTCTCTTCTCCCCCAGCTAGTCTCTCCTGCGGGGTCCCACAAGGTTCCATCCTAGGTCCCATTCTTTTCTCTATATACATGCTCCCCCTCAGTCAAATCATTCAAAAATATGACATTTCCTTTCACTGTTATGCTGATGACACTCAGCTTTATCTCCCCCTGAAACCAAACGACCAGTCAAATCTATTCAGTCTCTTGAACTGCCTTGAGGACATAAAGTGTTGGATGGCACAAAACTTCCTACAGCTGAATGAAGGCAAGTCAGAAGTTGTCCTATTTGGCCCCCCTGTCTCCATCAAAGTGATTACCAACAGTCTTGGCAACCTGTCCACCCTTGTCAAACCCCATGTCAAAAACCTTAGTGTGATATTTGATTCTGCCTTTAAGTTTGACAAGCAAGTTAATGCAGTAGTGAAAGCCAGTTTTTTACCAGCTTCGTACTATTGCCAAAATCAAGCCGTTTCTTTCTTTCAAAAATCTCGAGAAAGTCATCCACACCTTTATATCTTCCCGCTTGGACTACTGCAACTCCCTGTATACTGGGATTCGTCAGTCATCCCTGTCCCGCCTGCAACTGGTCCAGAACGCCGCAGCCAGGCTCCTGACAGGTACCCGGAAGAGGGACCATATTAGCCCCTATCTTGACCACTCTCCACTGGCTGCCTGTACAGTTCAGAATTGATTTTAAGGTTCTCCTGTTTGTTTATAAAGCCATAAATGGGCTGGCCCCCTCCTATATCGCAGACCTTCTAACCCCTTATTCTACCTCCAGGTCCCTCAGGTCGGCTGACTTGGGGCTCCTGGCTGTCCCGCGAACTAAACTTAAGCTCAGGGGTGACCGCGCCTTTGCAGTTGCAGCCCCTAGACTGTGGAACAGCATTCCCCTCCCTATCAGATCTGCCCCATCCATCGACTCTTTTAAGTCCAGGCTCAAAACTCACTTTTATTCACTAGCGTTTGAATCCTCCTGATGTGACTTCTGTATATGCCCATGTGTTGTTTATTTGTCCCTACGAGCTGTTTGCCTTGTTGTTTATGTTGGTGTTTCTTGTTTCTTGTATTTGCGATTTTGCTCTGGTCTGTACAGCACTTTGGTCAACGTGAGTTGTTTTTTATAAATAAATTTGATTCGATATTATGTCAGAAATGACCATGCATGACATAAACAAAACATGTCCCTTATTCACATCTCAGGACTTTTAATCAGTAAACGTCTGCAAAAAAAACAAACAAAAAAAACAGAGTTGAGGTCTCCCTCCTACAAAATAATGTCCTTTAAGAAAGACCCAACTACAGTAGGGTTTGGGATATTTAGTAGAGCACTATTAGTAGCCTAAAAGGACATGTTTTGTCAAGGACACTGAATGTATTTGTGCCACTATTTGTGTGCTGCTAATAATTTGCCACTGGATTTTAACACATTGCATGATTAGAGATGAGATGAGATGAGAATGAGATTTTTTCAAAAATATTTCTCAACTTGCAATGGGCTGCCATATCTTGCATATGAACCCCCCGAACACTGTTTGCATGCTTTGCCACAAAAAATATTTTATTATTGATTCCTCTATCTCTACATATATCAATGATATTAAATTGTACTTGCTTCCACTCCAGTGCCAATCAAAAGAATCAAAGTAAAATTAAATGGCATCATGACAACATTCAGAGATAAGAACTGAGGCTGGGAACATTAAAACTGGTAAAAGTGGGGAAAATATAGCATGGCAGTAGTATGCTGTCAACATGTTCCTATAAGTGCTGTACCTAAAATTGGAGACACTAAAAGCACTCCACAATGGCACAAGTGGCCTTAATGCACCTCTCAGAGAGTGGGTCTTGTTATACTGTAGTTCCGAGAGTAAGACTTCAGTTCGAACCACCCTAATGTAACATACTCTAACGTTTCACATGGATGTTATTGCACTTAAGAAGTCTCCAGAAACTCTCTAGCTTGTATTCAAAAAACATTTAGGAGTACACTTGGTAGGAGTAGATTAAAGTCTATCAGGACCTAGGCATTGTGCAGTAGTTAAAAAAGGCCAGCATAATGCTCGGATATATAGCATAAAGCACACAGTACAAGTACTTAAGTATACATCAAATCAGGTTACACTGATGTTTTACAATGCATTTGCCAGTCCACACGTAATGTTTTGTGCACAGACAAGACACAACAAGAAAGATTGAAAAGAAGAGCAGCAAAATTGTTTCCTGGTATCAAATATCAATGTAAAGGAATATTATAAATGTTATACTTAACCTGTTCAAGCTCACCAAAAAGACACTAGGGGGATTTTATTGCCATGTCTAAATTTGTAAAAGGGATTAACAAAGTGAACCACAGAAGATTTTTAAGGTAGTTTTATGTATGTAGAACAAGGGGGGATAGGTACAAATGAGCTAATGGTACATTTCCCACAGAATGTACGTATGTGGATATATCAAATTAAAGGAAAAACCCCTACAGTGAGGTAGCTCTCTTATGCTGTGGGGGGAGCATTTTCCTGGCATGGTTTGGGTCCACTTGTCCCCTTAGAGGGAAGGGTCACTGCAAATCAATACAAAATTATTGTGATCACCTTTATCCTATGATGAAACAGTTCTATCCTGATGGGAGTGGTCTCTTGCAGGATGACAATGCCCCCATCCACAGGGCATGAGGGGGTCACTGAATGGTTTGACAAGTACGAAAATGATGTGAGTCATATGCTATGGCCTTCGCAGTCACCAGATCTCAACCAAATTGACCGACATGTTAGACAGCGCTCTCCACCACCATCATCAAAACACCAAATGAGGGAATAACTTTTGGAAGAATAGTGTTCCATCTCTCCAGTACAGTTCCAGAGACTAGAATCTATGCTAAACTAGAGGTATAATCTAAGCCAAAGTGCACTGAAGCTTTTCTGGCGGCTTTTGGTGGCCCAACACCTTACGAAGACACTTTATGTTGCTTTTTCCTTTAACTTGTCACCTGTTTGTATAGACTGCCTGGCCAAAAAAAAAGTCACCGTTGCACCCGTCATGCATAGTGCCCACTAGGGCTGGCATACGATGGTTCGATATTCGAATGCTATTCGAATTGTAAAAAAAAAATGACGTTCGAATCTGAAAATTAACATTCGAAAAAAAAAATGCAGCGTCTCTTTATCGCAGATGAAAGTGTCTGGCTGCATTCGAATAGTCAAAAAAATAACTCCTGTTTCCTTTCCTTGCAACTTTTCCTTGACCTCGTCAGAAAACGTCATGGGGGTCAAGGAAAAGTTTGAAGGAGAGATTTACAAGGAATCTAGCGTAACTGGAATTCGAACCTCCTTCTCTACCTTGTGTCATGGTGCGACGTCCAGTCATATTGACGTGAATGTTCAACATAGAGAACTACAACTTCACAAAAAATTACGACAAAAGGCGCATCATTACAGTCTGCATTTCACTTGAACCATTCGTTTTTATCTCTGCAAAATGTAGCGTCTTAATAAATTTGGTGTATTGTCTGATTGTGTCATTGTTTGTTTACTTTCTATTATAAGCCAATACTAACCAACAATACTAGCTATTCACATTTAGATTTCTGGCATTTCTCAGATGTTCGCCTTGTTTGAAATCAGTAGGTTCCGGAAAAACTACTACTTAAAATACTACCTTCCTTTTGAAAAGGATAGTCCAGAGCATCCTTTGTGAAAGGACGGATAAAAAAAATTGTGAAGCTCTTTTCCTTCTCAATATAAAAAATTTGAATGGTCCTTAGCATGGCTGCCCGGAAACTATTTCCGGTTCATGCGATCTAAAGGATCCTTGCTCAAATTTGACTATTCTAATGCAGCCTCTGTCTTCCTTTCAACTTGGGTTGTGTTAAACCAAAAATAAATCTCAAATTTTAGCATCTCCTCTGTTGAAAACGGAAGACGCTGCATACGGGTCATTGCAATGCTTGTACTGGATGGACACGGCACTTTAATTTAATAGCAGATTGAAAATCAAATGTAGGCATATACGTCGAGCTTGAAAGAGCCAATAATTCAACAGCAGCAGCATGGCAGAGAGTTTGGAAACCAGCTCGGCCACGGAGAGAGTGATTAGCACTCTGAGCAATCTAAAAAGCCCCGTTTGGAAGTACTTCGGTTTTTGGTCAGTGAACGGCAAAATTGTGGAACCTCGAGACAAAGTTGTATGCAAGCTATGTAAGTTACAGATGGCCTACGTTAAACGTTAAAACTATGCTACGTTAAACGTTAAAACTATGCTGATCACAGTCCCCTCTCCAAAAGGTCAAAGATGGTACTTTTCTGTTTTTAATAGCACTTTATTGTAAATGATCCCTCAGGATCTAAATTCTTTTTAGTAACATTTCTCGAAATTTTGCGCCTTAATTTTATTCAAACAAAAGCATTATAAAAGTGTGTATGTAGATTTTAAAGCCATCTCGAATGTTAACTGTTTTTTTTTCAAACTTGACTGCGTTCATGTTTATGTTCAAATAAAATGTAGCTACCTATACTAGTTATGTGTCTCGTTGTATTGGTTTGCCCTCTTGTGGACCTAACGCGCAATAACACAGCCCGAAAGTTGGTCAGATTGTAACATTTTAAAATTGTAATAGATATTCCAATATATTCAAACGTATGTGTTTTTTCAGAAGGAATATTCAAACGTGATTTTTGGCCAATGTTGACAGCCCTAGTGCCCACTGTACAAGCCTCTGGAGGCAATCTTCTGTTCTGGGGTTGCTTCAATTGGTCAGGGCCAGGCTCAGTAACGTTTTGCAGCAATAAAATGAAGTCAGCTGATTACCTGAATGTACTGAATGACCATGTTATCCCATCAATGGGCATATTCCAGGATGACAATGCCAAGATTCATCGGGCTCAAATTGTGAAAAAGTGGTTCAGGGAGCACGAGGAATCATTTTCACACATGAATTGGCCACCAGAGTCCTGACCTTAACCCCACTGAAAGTCTTTGGGATGTGCTGGAGAAGACTTCACGGAGTGGTTTGACTCTCCCGTCGTCAATACAAGATCTCTTCCAAAAATGAATGCAACTCTGGACGGAAATAAATATTGTGACATTGCATAAGGTTGTCGAAACAATGCTGCGACGAATGCGCGCCGTAATCAAAGCTAAAGGTGGTCCAATGAAATATTAGAGTGTGCGACTTTTTTTTTGGCCAGGCAGTGTATATATCATCCATCACTTTGGCTTAAACATAAATGCCAGGACTTATTTTTCTTTTAGCAGATACCCTTGTACAGGGTGACACATGGTACTGACAGTCATTTTTACAGCTTTAATATTCTGGGTGTTATTGCTGGTGTTTCCATCACAACAGCATTGCGTCACATGGAACTGCACCCTATAGTACTTCTGATGATGGCCCTGGTGCTCTAGACCAGTGTTTCTCAACCCTGGTCCTGGAGGGCCGCAGGGTCTGCTGGTTTTTGTTTTTGGCTTAATATCAACTAATTCAGACCCAAGAAACCAGGTGTGGTGAATTAACTGTGTTATTGGCTGCTTTAATTGATCAATTAAGTACAGAGTAACAACGAAAACCAGCATACCCTGTGGCCCTCCAGGACCAGGGTTGAGAAACACTGGTCTAGACACTACCGCACACTACCTAATGCTTACATACTTAACCCTCGTATTAAGTTCCGGATCATTTTGACCCGATTCGATGTTTGATGTCTCAAACATAAAAGGCATCATACAATGTGAACATAATATGAGGGTTAACATATACTGTATCTTAATAAACATCCATCCATCCATCCATCCATTATCTAACCCGCTTATTCCTGGTCAGGGTTGCGGGGGGTGCTGGAGCCTATCCCAGCATGCATTGGGCGAGAGGCAGGAATACACCCTGGACAGGCCGCCAATCCATCGCAGGGCACACCATTCACTCACACACTCATACCTATGGGCAATTTAGAGTCTCCAATTAGCCTAACCTGCATGTCTTTGGACTGTGGGAGGAAACCGGAGTACCCGGAGGAAACCCACGCGGACATGGGGAGAACATGCAAACTCAACACAGAAAGTTCCTCGGCCGGGATTCAAACTCGGTACCTTCTTGCTGTGAGGCGACAGTGCTAACCACTGCACCACCGTGCCGCCCTTAATAAACATATTTTAGACAATTGTATTTTGGCATAAAAGTAAATATTGATTGGATAACACTACGTAGGCAGAGCTACAGCGTTTTTATGACAATTCTCTGTAAAAAAGTACTATACAAATAAAATTGTATTGAATTGCATTGAATTGAATAGCAATATCACAATTTAATTTACCAGGCACAAGTGAAAACCCTGGACTGGAAAGCTACTGGACATTGTATAGAGCTACCAGGGCAAAGGAAGGCGTATTGGTGGGTGTAGATTTGTGTTTTGCATTAGAACAGCAACTTTCTGCAGGCAGATGCAGAATCAATCATCCAGGGGTTTTCCCATAATGCCCCTGAGACTAATAGCTGTTCCATTCTGGGCAGTCCACATCCTCCCTCATATCAAATGTGAATTAAAGCAGCGAACCCTCAAATACACAGACCCAGTGCCCTTATGACCTCAGCTCCAAGCAAATGTGTGTAGCTGTACTCTTCTGCAGAAAAACATGCCATGGATTATCTTGTGAGCCAAGAGGATTAAGAAAAGGGAATCTCTGGTAAAGCAGTGCCATAAAAAGACAGAGAAACTGAAAATGACCGTGGGAGGTTGTGGCCACGGCAGCGCAGTGGAGCTATTCGCCACCCGCTGCACTATGTTCGCTGAACAGTGACCGAAGAGGACCGTGATGAATACGACAGCTGATGGGCGAGACTGGGCGTGTCAGGCACATGTCATTTGTGGAGTGTCGATGGGAGGACTTGCCTAGCATCAATCACAGCCCCCCTTCCCCACCTGCATAGGCAGGTAGCTTCATTCATAATGGGGTGCTATCCTTCAAACCACCAGAACAGACTCCAGTGACCAACACTGCGCCCCAATCCCTGCCCATAAACGCACAAAAACCAGACAAAACAACTTTACAGTCAAATATGACCAGGAAAAGGTGTCATTATGGTTCACTTAATCTTAGGTTCAAAAAAGATATTGAGAAAATAGAGAACGATTCTTCTGTCAATTTACTTTTTTTTTCTCTACCAATGTGGACTTCATGGTGTCCACTTGACACCTTATATTAAACACAAGGCTTGTCCAGCGAGTAGTTATTACAAAACCTGATCAAGTTAATTTGCGTTAACTTCAAGCACAGACTGTTCTAGATATTATTTTAAAGTGTACCAATGCCTTTTTTTTTTAAGTAAATGCCTTTTTCAGCCTTTCATTTCTGTGCAGAATAGAAGTTACACTTTCCAGCTCTCATTAGCCATTAGCACAAAGAGAAGGGCTCAGCCTGAGTAATGTGTGAAGCCACGGGCTGTCGGGCTAATTATGGAATTCCATTTTTAAGAGCACTGCTGCAGCCTCTACAAACTATATAACCTATAAGAAGAGTATCCCATCATGCACTTCTCTATTTGCCCTACAGGAAGGTTGTATGTCATGCTTTTTTTTTTTTAAAGGAAATATGGCATCTAATTGGATTCCTTACATGTAGCAGTCCTATCCTTCTCACATTCTCACCCCATTGGCAGTTGAATGAACACAACACAAAACAGTGTAAAATAATTACTTACAGTTTTCGCTAATTGGAGTGGCCTCCACCTCTTTTCTCTGTTCCTCCTTGGTACTGGTTCACTGAAAACAGAAGGAATTGGACCCCGTTAATGCCATAGTGGGCCCTCTTAGGGACAGAGCTTATTTCTGTGAGATGCATATGGGTAAAAAGGGGGGGGCGGTGTGTGTGTTGCAGGGCAATTTAAATTAATCGGTGTGCCTAGATAGGGGCCTCTAAATAACAAATCCCATTTTCCCAAGGGGCAATCTGTCTGCTGAGAAAGACAGGAATACGACATACAGTAAATATACACAAAGGGGATGGCCTCCTTCCCCATTGGCTATGCATGAAAGTAGGCCAGAGCTGCGAGGGAAAAAGAAAACAATGAATCACATGATGACGGATAGACCACTACATTCATAAAATATCCCCACTCAAGGTTTTTCATTAAAGATGAGACTAAAGATTCAACCGTTTCAGCAGTGTGCTTGAGTTCGGGTGCATAAGCTTGGCATATAACACCAATTCACTGACGAAGGCAGCACGCCGACATGTTATAATCTTTAATGAAATGATCCATTGAGTGCAGCTTTAAAAGGGTGGTTAAAAATGTAAGATGGGAAGACCACTCCCATTATGTGGGACCATTTCTGGCAGCCACAAGGGCCTTGATGAAGCTTTGCAACGTACACTAAAATACTTCATGTGGTCCAATACTTCAATAGCACATCCGGGAAAATCTACTAATGGAATGCTAAACATGGAAGCAGCTTAAAGCTAGCCTTGTGCGCTGTCAGACAGAAATGACAAGAGAGCTCTAAGACTTTCCCAAGGGCTTGAGTTTGTGTTGCCTTATTCAGAACCTTCAATTAAGGCTGTTTTGAATTACAACTCCATCGTGGCCCATGGGCAGAAGTTTTAAAAGTGAGCTGCTGTGATGTTATTAATTAAGGTGGTTCTAAATAAAATTGATCGTCAAGAAAATTAATTACAATAGGCTATGCGCATGTCCAAAATAAGACCAGAGCAGATAAGCGCACATAAATTAAATTTGAATAGAAGTAGGTTTGTACTCTTGAGGATTATGTTCTAATAGTAATGGAGAGGGGTAATTAAGGCTCTTTCTTTTCTTTTTCTTTTTTACTTTTTTATTAAGTGCGGGCCAATTCACATTTTAAATGTTCTCTCAATATTACACTGCGACATATCCATCCTGTTGTTCCTCTATTAACCTTTTAACACAAGGGGTTCAAAGGTGATTTAAATGATACAAAATACTCGAGACAATGCAGCCCTTGGGATGTTGTTCCGGAACATTTGCAAAGAAACCTAGCGAAATTAACTTTCCTTGGTAGGTTATTACATTGGTACCCTCCCCAGGATTAATTTTCCAACCCTTAGTGACTAAGTAAAAAATAAACAACATCAAAAAAGAAACACTCAAAAAAACCTCCAACTGGCTTTTCCTGTAAAATTAGATTTACTGTATTTGAACTATACTGTATTTCAAAGAACAGTCCCATGTGGCCTTTGAGTTGAATTTCCCTTTATTTTTCCACAGAAGTCGGCATTTCGACCAACAGGCACGATCATAACATCATAGCCTTCATCTTGTTGACACTCTCAGAGTCAGTCTGTTTCGGTTTAGACATTTACTGCACATTCATCAAATGCATCTATTTATTTATTTAAAAATAGATTTAAAAAACAACACACCATCAGTGTAACATTGACATCCTGAAACGTCAGCCATTTTTCAAACACTATTTTACTACCACATGCAACGTAACCTTGGTAATAACGAGGCTGCTCATTACACTTAACTACTATGAAACCAAGGATCTGTCCCTTAAATACTTTTTCCACATGTACATCATAATAAAGATGGCCATTACACTTCCGACTACTAACAAACCATTAAAGACATTTTTCACATTGCCTGCATGATTTTCCAACATCTTGTTTAGCCCAGGTTATTATTGCGATTTTTTTCTGCCAACAAAAGCGATTTTTCCCCCCTTGCAAAGCGGAGCCCCGATTCGAGGATTAGTTCAGCGCTGGGTTTCAGGCGTGACAGAAACTATATATCAGCTGGATTAAACGCCAACACAATAGATTACTAAAAATATAAATGACAAGCTGCACTGCTGTGGCAAACATTATGGATAGCCTGACTTGTATTTTGCAATCTGCGAGGCTGCTAAAATGTTAGTACTGAAGTAGGCTAAAGCGCAACTACACTTTGCATTTCCCTTAATATTATATCGGTGCTATGGACGGTAGATTTTAATTTACTGTTGGTGGGCTAGGTCGTTTCCTGTTTCAGGCGAGTCGTTTCAGCCATTATCCATGTCCTTTTATTAAGGAAATGAACACTTTGACATGTTCTGTTATAGGCTAGGCTACATTTTGTTGTAGCCTAATGTTTGCTACAACGTGTGAAGCAGATACACGTAACGTTGTCAAGCTTCCGAGTCAATGCTTTTGTATACCGCAAACAAAGGATGTGCACCGAGTTCACCGAATCAAGAAATACAGCCTACTTAAGCTCTTGTAGCTTGTACAGCGTCTGGATCGGGAAGGATTCACTTCCAAAGACGCTGCCACTTTTCATTATTGAAGTCCAAGAATTATTTTTAAATTCCCGTCACAAACCACTGCATTAATTTCAACCAATTTAATTAAATTTAACTCAATTTATGCTACATCGCTGTCCAAGTAGCGTGGCCTCAAATTAATTGAATATATTGGTTGGCCAGTCAATCAAAATTTCTTCCTAAAAGGTCAGCTTGCGTGTACCACATGCTTTTCACATTTCCCCGAAAATTTTCTCACAGCAATAACAAAATAAGCTAATACATTTCAAAATGTAAACGTTAGGCTAAAATTAATTTAGCTTCGCTGGAAAACCCCAACAAGCGCACTGCAACCTCTAAAAAATTTCTTTAAATATTTGAAGTGATCTTTGGCATGCTGTCAAATAAATTGATGGAGCACTTACCCATTAAAGTAAGAAGCGGGTTTTCAGATTCTAATCTTAAAATCCACTGAGTGTAGTTTGTGACTGCAAGCCGACGTCTGTAGTAGACCAACGGGAAATCGTGTCACTTAATATCTGTTGGTTTGTCTGAATCATTTGCAGCAATCTCATTAGTCCTTTCCTTATATCATCACCAGAACTCAGTAGGCTACTGTGAGCTAGCGCTGTGGAGGCTGGCAGGACCGACCAACTGCTACTGTACGTTAATGAAATGCATGTTCCCTTACACGTCAAAAATGTGCGTTCTATAGTAAAATCCTACAGGGGGCACGTTTACATAGCTTTCTTTTCTTTCTTCTCCCTTCTTTTCCTCGCCTTTTTTCACGTCATTTTTAAAGTCGTGGAGCGACAATAAATGGCGTATTTCGAATCAGCACTCAAATTGGACAGCTACAATAACACGTATAGCGTCGTCTGGTATCCTGTTTCTTCTCGCTGTGCTTTGTTCTATAGATTAATTAAGAGGATAGCATTAACATGAAGTTGCTCCAGCTGAGATTAAGGTTTAAGGGTAATGTAGCCTAACGTTACAGAACGAGTGGCAAAAAAGTTGAAACCTTTGTTTTTACAGAGTTGGTGTCCATTTGGCAATGACAGTGTTTGCACAAGCCACTTTCAATTCTCGCTGGTTGCACAGCATTGTAGTCAAGTTGTCCATTTGCTAGGGATAAATGTAAAATGGCATATAAAATAATATTTTCTAAAAAATTGCCTGAACTATTATTTCTCATTTTAAATCTAAAAGGACAATGCCAGGATAAATCATAAGAAAATTCTATTTACAAGAGACGTGCTACATTTTGCAAGTCTACACTATTGCCCTGTGAAATGACGGATGCACGTGTGTGTTGACAATAATTTCCCCAAACACAATTTTTCACTCTATTCAGGCGAGTTCATTTTCATAAATCACGTACCGAGACAGGACCGAGAGGCTGGTAAATAGAATTGTGGAGTTCACCCGTCTTCATTAATAATGGTAGGAGTGATGTTCAATGTTCCCCCTTACTAGCTAATTTGAGTGGTGCATCAAATAGTTCTGCTGCTTACCTTCAACTGATACCTTCAAAACAGTAAGCACACCTTAAAACTCAGATACAGTATATCCTGTATTATTAATTAACATACATAATGCAGGCATCCTTTTTTTCACCGTCAAAGTTCTGTCAAAACTCTGCCAAAATTCCACAATGAGGTACTTTAGGCATTGGCAGCTTTAAGTAACCTATCTCCACAAATAACCTAAAAAGACTGGAATTACTTCCTCCAATGATGAGGACGGTACTGGAATTTTGTTCCTAATTCAGAGCCCTTGGGGATGTGTTTAGTATTTTTGGTTCCATTCGCTATCTTCAGTACCTTACTGAAAAATGGTCAGATTTGGCCTGAAGATGAGGTGACCTTTTTAAAGATTTTCGTTTAATTTCAATTAGTGCACATGAATGGTTTGAGCTACACTGACCATACAGTTAATTAAGAGTGTTGGTTTCTCATAATGTAGTTCAGTACACCTTTTTTTTTGTGTGTCGGCCCAGTAAATCTCTGTCCAGGTAAGGACGTATTCCATGCAACAGATTTAACTGGTGTCTTTCACACCAGGTAGTGTGAGTGTGGGGAAAAAGGTCCTTTGAGTTGTCGTTTCTCACACAGAACTATTAAATGAAGGAGTCCCAAGAAGGAATGAACGATCAAGGCTCCAATCAATTTAACACTAGTAATTGGACATCTCATGCAGGCTGGTCTTCAAGAGTTTTGTTTAGGCCAGGAAGGCTAAGGACTTATGGGGTTTATGGTTTATGCTACCAGAAGTGACTTAAGGTGTGTGTGAACTGCAGCTGTAAATGACAAAAAAAATAAACCACTCATGATACAGTACATTTTGGCTAGATAGCATTTTCTGAAATTAGAAAAAAATAAGCAAAAAAAAAGGAAAATAAATTACTTTCGCTCATTGGTAGTTATAGGTAGTTTATTATTTTAAATTATTATTAGTTTTTTATTTTTATTTTTTTTAATTTTGCATGTCCGAATGTCCAATTTGCAAACTATGTACAAGCATGCTCATACACGTGGGTCTCCTCCAAAACACGCGGTGACAGCCAGCTGCTTCTTTACACGGCGCAGCCACAAGCCGCTGAGTAAAGCAACAAACAATGAACATCTGTTATCCCAACCAACTGAAACCCTCTCTTATATCCCTTGGATGACACAAAGCCAATTGTGTGCTGCAGGGCTGCCGGATTTGATCCGAGACCGTGGTGCTCACTCAAGGCCAAGTAATGCTTCTTGCGAAAGTTGTGGACCAAGAGACCGTGTGCCACTCAAAATTTGAAAGGGTGCGTCCCAATATTCTTCACGCCTCATCTCCTTTCCTCCACTCGTCTCCTACCCGGAAGTATGCAAATCTGCCTGTACATTTCAAGTACGAGTAGTTGCATATACAGTATACAATGTACCTGACATTGCGGTTCTCATCGAGACATTAATATGTAACAATTAATATGCAATCAGCAACATTAGATTAGGTCACAAAGATCGGTTTCCGGGGCACAGAGGAGAGGAGGTGGTAGTGGAGGAAAGGAGGATGCATTTTTCGAGTATTGGGATGCACAAAAGGACGATTACAACAGTACTAAGGCACAATGCATTTAAAAATGCTATATGCAGGGTGCGATTTGTGAAAAATAGAGAGGGGGATGTTTTTGGAATGCTGTTTTATTCATAAAAATAAAGGGTCACACTTTAAACAGTCTCCATATAAAGGCTTTATATAGCATATATAAAGGCCTTCATAAACATGACATAATGGCTTCATAAATCATACATAAGCAAATGTCATGCTTCATAAAGGGTGACATAACACCTTTTTATGCAACATGTTATGCCAAATGTGACATAACTAACAATGCCACTTGGCTAATGGCTAAACATTATACAGGGTGACATAAAACATGCTTATGTAGGATGTTAGGCTAACTGACGCATTTGGCATAACATGTTGCATAAGGTGTTATGTCACCCTTTATGAAGCATGACATTTGCTTATGTATGATTTATGAAGCTATTATGTCATGTTTATGAAGGCCTTTATATATGCTATATAAAGCCTTTCTATGGAGTCTTAGTTTAAAGTATGACCAAATAAAGTCTCTTGTGAACCTGGGTGGTTGTCCTGTCATTAGTTAGCTACCTTAAGATTATCCAGGCTGAAACAAATACAAAATGTAAAAGCCATCGTTTATCTATACATATATTGCCTGTATGTTTCAAGTACAAGTAGTTGCATGTACAGTATACAATGTACCTGACATTGCGGTTTCCGTCGAGACATTAATTAATATGTAACCATTAATATGTAATTAGCAACATTAGATTAGGACACAAAGATCGGTTTCCAGGGCACAGAGGAGAGGAGGTGGTAGTGGAGGAAAGGAGGATGCATTTTTCGAGTATTGGGACGCACCCGCCACTACCACTCATCTCCTACCCATTAGTATGTTGAGGAAAGCAGGGGAGATGGCAAGTGGAGGAAAGGAGCCATGAAGAAAATTGGGACAGCTAATCTGCTTCTCCATCATCAAAATTGCCGTCGACTATTGATGAAGTTGCCCTATCACAACTTTGACTTTCGCCGAGCCCACAATGAACCCCATTACCAATCACAGATCTTACGCATGGTCAGCCCATTTAAAGCTGCTAAATATCTTGTAAGTTTCAAGTACAAGTAGTTGCATGTACCTGACATTGCACTTCATTCATGCATATTCACATACTGAAATAATGGTAGCTGGCATGCTGTTTAGTCATGTTAGTTTAAGCAACATTAACATGCAAGCAAATTAATTCCCCCCCCCCATCTTAAATTGCCATATTTGTCTGAACCACGAAAACGAACACATTTTTTATCGGTTGTGTAGATGTGCACAAACATACAGGCGCTCGACTTACTGTGTAGTAGTGAAGCAGTTTATTAACATAATACGCTAGCTCTGCACATAGCTACAACATGTCAACAAGTATCTAGATGTACCCAGAATGCCCCAGCACATGAACGTGAACTTCCTGTAAACACAGATGGTTGTCATGGCAACCATACAACACATTCCACATGTTGCAGGCAATCTAGCCTTCGGGTAGGATACTATGTCCAATATGTGATAACATACTGAAGCACACACAATTTAGGCTAAATATCTTGCATTGGGGAATCACTATCATGGGGAAATTCATATAAGGCATAGCTACGCATCATCATTGTTGCCATCTTTCAATCTCTGTAGGGGCGTGAGCATGATGTCACCCAAAAATGTGAAAAAATTCAGCAGTAGGCTACATCGATGTATCCTTCGCCAGAGGAGAGGAGTAGCCGAGTTTGAAGCCACTTGGCTCGTCTCCTCCAATATTGGGACAGTGGAGGGAGGGAGAACACAAAAGTACCGGTTTCCGGAGCACGGAGGAGAGGAGGTAATAGAGGAAATGAGGATGCATTTTTTTTGTATTGGGACACACCCCTAGTCTATTCTTATTTCTGTGACAATTGCAGCTGTTTAGGACGTTGGCCATGTCTGCTTATAATATATTACCTTATTTGCCTTTAAAACAACAAACGTTGTGTTTGTACATGGGAGAGGACGATGCACAATAATTACACAGGCAACATATATGAACTTATGCCCAAGTAGCCTACTATAAAAGTAAAGCCAATGTTACTATTGACTCCAAATAATTACATACTGTATAATGAAATGAAGGCTTAAAATGGCAACAGACTTCACTCCCTAGTTTAATAACATGCAACTGACTCGCTACCCGTCAGGATGCAAGTTAAACAAACTATTGATAAAATATGAAAACACATTTTCAGCATTTAGCTACTGTAGGTTATTAATGTAACCTTAAACATTAACATGTTTTTGAGTGCTTGTGTAACAAGTAACACCTGAAAATAATAAAAAGATTAAAACATAAATACAGTATATACACATTAGTGTCTGATGTTAATGTTATGTTTGCATATTCCATGAGTGGATTCCAATTGCTTATTTTATCCATCCTCCTCTCCTAGGTCCTCTCCTGACCCGGAAATCGATTGAGGTTCGCCATCTTTGAGGACATTCTAAACCACTAAATGCTCCACGGAGGAGCGAGGAGTGAGGAACCTGGAGGCTCCTGGAGGGTCCTTCGGTGAGGAAACACAAGTGTAGCATTTGCAGAAGCCTTTGCTCGGAACGCGTGACATGTATACATGATCAACCACTCTTCACATCTGCCATGTCGCAGGCACTCCCCTACACAAATGCAATTTTACCGTTCCTTTCCATTGATTATAAAGCGCTAATGCATAATGACACTAATTTTTTACAACTAGCATAAGCACCATTTATTCATGAAAAAATAAGCTAAAAAGCATTATAGTTAAGCGCGTGAGCATAATATGACGCTGACGCTTGATTGAGCAAGGACGTTCCATTTGCCTAATGCATGCTGCCTCGTTTCCTCCATCCTTGTATCTGATCCTTGCATAATTTCCTCGCGTCTTCCGTTGGGCGGAGCTAAAAAGTGAGGAAAGGATGCAAGGAAAGGATGCAAGGAGTAAAAATAAACGATTGGAATTAACCCCATGTCCTCATTGACAGGCAACAGTATCTGTAACCCCCAACATTTTAAGTTAAAGTGATCACTTTTAAACTAAACTTAGGTTAATGACTGAATGCTGCCATTTGATAAAGAAAGCAAGGCCCCTGGCAAGTCATGGCACATTACTGTGCCAACCAACTGAGGCACCACTGAGAGTTGCCATTTACCGAGTATATTTTGTAAAAAAAACAAAACGATGTTTTCGGTTACTTAATGAGTTACTGTGACTGATGTAAAATTAACAATAATAAATCAAGCATTACATTTCATGGTTCCACAGAAAAAACAAAGACTTATTGAATGAGAGAGAAGCCCTAGAGTTTTAGTTCAACCTGAACCTTCTTTTACTAACCAAGTGTTCCATACATTTGGTATTGTACTACCCAGAAACATCCAGAAAATCAGCAGAAAAAGTCCTGCCTATCCTTAGTATACTATATATGTTAATGTTGTAGCAACAAACAGCAGATTACTCGCTTGCAATGCCAGAGCTCAGTAGCAAAACAAGGAGGAGGCAGCCAAGGAGACTGTTAGTGTTAGCTTCTGCCAGGGCAGTTATTGCCAAGCACATGGGATTAAGTCAAAAAAGGTCAATTTTCCCCTTATATCAGAGTCGGTTGTGTTTGTGTCCTTTTCAATTTGTGGCGCATCAGCCGCGGCGACCCGCTCATTTACAAACATTGGCGAAATCGGAGTGATAAAATGGACAGATGGGATTCTTCCTGCTAAAGGCTTCTTAAAGGACACATTACTCATCCTTTGGTTTGTCACCTCCTTCCCAGACTCCCTTTCTTCAGCCTATAGAGCCCATTTACTCTCTCTCGCTCTCTCTCTGCAGTGCTGGAGCTTTTTATTTTTCTGCACTCAATGTCGTGACCGCAGGCCTGTGCAGCCTATATCAGTTGTTATGTGGTTTTTTGTGTAGCTATATTGTGCATTTATTGAGGTCCCCAGGACACAGGTTTGAATATCACCACTGATTCAGAGATTTGGCTACGCAATCTTCTACCAAACATGTCAAATCTCCTTATTTTTTGTCTTTGTGGACTTATTGTGGAATGGCCATCAGTGATAAAACTTGAGTTAGAAGTGGGAGGTGAAGTCCATCAAACCACTGGAGTACTTCTTCACCAGCTCTGGATCCAGTGCTCCAAGAAATCCCACGAATACTTGTTCCAACTACTGTATATGGCATTCTGGTATATAGGCTCACAGCAGAACCACTTTCAAAGATTTTTTTATTTTTTTAGGAAAAGATGTAGGTAAAGATGAAAGCATAGAATGGAGTGCATGATATTTCCTTCGCAGCATGCATAACTAGAGGACTCAGCAGCAATAGAATGGGTATTGAAATGTTTGTCATGCTCAGTGGCTCTTGACTATTCTCTCTTTGATGATGTAAATAACAACATTCTCGCAGTCGAAAATGACGATGGACAACAAATGTGAAGCAATCCAGTCCTTATCAATAGAATGCAAAAATATGTTTAAAAAATTTAAACAACAAAATGACACCACGGGCTGCTCAAGGGGGAACAAAGGAGCCGATTCAAACAAACAAACAAACAGAACCTGGATAATAAACCAAATTCGGGGTGGATTCTTGGTGGATTTCTGAGGAGGACAGAATTTGAATAACAGGTCTTTAAGCATCCGGGCAGGCTTTGCTCTCTGCACCGTTCGCTCTTTTAAAGAAAGAGAGAGAGAACAGGCATGCATAAACCATAACTCCTCAGACTCTCAGGTGAATAGAAAGGGAGAGCGACTCCTCAGACTCTCAGGTGAATAGAAAGGGAGAGCGACTCCTCAGACTCTCAGGTGAATAGAAAGGGAGAGCGACTCCTCAGACTCTCAGGTGAATAGAAAGGGAGAGCGACTCCTCAGACTCTCAGGTGAATAGAAAGGGAGAGCGACTCCTCAGACTCTCAGGTGAATAGAAAGGGAGAGCGACTCCTCAGACTCGCAGGTGAATAGAAAGGGAGAGCGACTCCTCAGACTCTCAGGTGAATAGAAAGGGAGAGCGACTCCTCAGACTCGCAGGTGAATAGAAAGGGAGAGCGACTCCTCAGACTCTCAGGTGAATAGAAAGGGAGAGCGACTCCTCAGACTCTCAGGTGAATAGAAAGGGAGAGTGACTCCTCAGACTCGCAGGTGAATAGAAAGGGAGAGCGACTCCTCAGACTCTCAGGTGAATAGAAAGGGAGAGTGACTCCTCAGACTCGCAGGTGAATAGAAAGGGAGAGCGACTCCTCAGACTCTCAGGTGAATAGAAAGGGAGAGCGACTCCTCAGACTCTCAGGTGAATAGAAAGGGAGAGCGACTCCTCAGACTCTCAGGTGAATAGAAAGGGAGAGCGACTCCTCAGACTCTCAGGTGAATAGAAAGGGAGAGCGACTCCTCAGACTCTCAGGTGAATAGAAAGGGAGAGCGACTCCTCAGACTCTCAGGTGAATAGAAAGGGAGAGCGACTCCTCAGACTCTCAGGTGAATAGAAAGGGAGAGCGACTCCTCAGACTCTCAGGTGAATAGAAAGGGAGAGCGACTCCTCAGACTCTCAGGTGAATAACTCATGATGGGATAATGATCTTGGAAATGCGATGTTTTAAATTTTATTTTATGATGATGCATTCCAGTGTTCTTGGTTAAAGAAAGAGGAAGTACTCCCCTTTTCATGAGATTTTTTTCTGGGTAAGAGGCTGATATTTGAAAACAGAGGCAAGCCCATGCTTCGGTGCCATTTGTGGCCAGGACCCCTGATGGACATACAATCATACAGGAGAACTTGTAAATGTTGCCCTGTCTCCCTGGCTTTCAGTAGCCTGAGGGTTAATGGCCCTGTGACAGACTGGCGCCCAGTCCCATGTGTGTATTTGTACAGTACATCACCCTGCTTCATGCTGCAGGAATGGAGATGAGCCTCGACTCTTATGAGTCATGCAGGCCTGAACATGTCTTCCATTACAGGGGATGAGATGGACTAAAGCAGGAGTGGTATTGAAAGGGCAAACGCTTAATTATTGCTTGTGAGGGTCCGAATGGCTGACAAAGACAGGGCTCCAGAGGTATAACGGAGACCTTTGTAATTGACTTTCTGTATGAGTCAATGGTAGGAGGGCAATGAGAATGGCACCTAACAAGGCAGTGAACCTGGAGATGTCAGGCCCATTTTAAGGCTCCCCGTCAAATTAAAAGTTCTCTGACATTTCAGTGCTTGAGGTCATTGATATTTTCCTGCTTTGTAGAAGTATATTTCTTCTGAGTCAGATAACTCATCAACTGAAGTCACTACAGTAGGTCTCATTATACGTACATATCTCATGAACATGTGATTGTATTTACTGTATTTTGTCTATCCTCAGCTAACAACAAGGGTATAGCCAGTTTATCTGGACTTTTAATAAATACCGTCCAAACATAATTGTAGCAAATCATAGAATATAGTATTTGCAGCTGAATCCTCACAGAACTATTTTATTGTTTGTTTACATTTTTAATGGATTTTTAGACATGGTGCAGCAAAGATAACTACATAGGCACTATAAGACGGTTGGTAAAGTTAGAACCTATTTACAAATGATTAGCACTACTATACATGTTTTTAAGCAATGTATTATTCTTGAACAACTGGAACTGATATGCAGTTATTATTCATTCTTTGCCTACACCAGGAAAAAGCAATCAATCAATTTTAACCATACCAAAATTTATAGAATCACATTTAATGAATTCCATACGATTAAAGTGATGGACAAGGAAAATCCATAATAAGCTTATGACTACGTTATTTATGGCTATCAAGGTAAGTATTGAACACCAATAAAGCATGAGGAATCAATTCCATTGCAATCTCGTTCAATTTCAGTCGATCTAAATTTATTTGTAACAATCCACAGATTTCATGTTAGCAAATATTCCTGTATGCTGAGAAAAAAAAGGTGGAGACGAAAATGGGTCCAAGTTGACGTGGACTTGAGACCTCAACCAATACATACTTTGATCTCATTACATAACTCCTCCCATAGTTTGAGGGGAATAAAACTATCCTGTCCCACTAAGAAATACTCTTTGAGTTAGTGATGGGCAAAAACAGTTCACTTCAGTGACACGAATCACTAGAATCAGTTCATTAAAAAGATTTGTTCAAAAGATTCGTTCACTGAATCGTTCAGTGCTTGGGCGGAGCTCCGACTGCGTACTGCGTAGTCCGACTCACTCAGTGAACTGACGGCCGAACAGTTCATGCGGAAGTGCTGTCGCTTTGACAAATGCGCCAAACTCCGTTTACAAATCTTGATATTTTAAAAGTTTCCTCGTTGAATATCAATATTGGAGGTGAACGCTGGTTTTCAATGACTTTTAAGTCTTAACTGGCTGGGCCTGATTCTGGCAGTTTGAGCCGCTGATTATCACTCAGGATCACGTCACGTTAACTCACTGTGTCTAGTAGCTTCAGTGAACGGATCACTGAACTTGCACCGTTGCGTCACAGTTCGTTCACTCAGTGAACTGTTCGGCCCGTCAGTTCACTGAGTGAACGAACTTGCACCGTTGCGTCACAGTTCGTTCACTCAGTGAACTGACGGCCCGAACAGTTCATGCGGAAGTGCTGTCGCTTTGACAAATGCGCCAAACTCCGTTTACAAATCTTGATATTTTAAAAGTTTCCTCGTTGAATATCAATATTGGAGGTGAACGCTGGTTTTCAATGACTTTTAAGTCTTAACTGGCTGGGCCTGATTCTGGCAGTTTGAGCCGCTGATTATCACTCAGGATCACGTCACGTTAACTCACTGTGTCTAGTAGCTTCAGTGAACGGATCAGTGAACGGATCACGGAACTTGCACCGTTGCGTCACAGTTCGTTCACTCAGTGAACTGTTCGGCCGTCAGTTCACTGAGTGAACGAACTTGCACCGTTGCGTCACAGTTCGTTCACTCAGTGAACTGACGGCCGAACAGTTCATGCGGAAGTGCTGTCGCTTTGACAAATGCGCCAAACTCCGTTTACAAATCTTGATATTTTAAAAGTTTCCTCGTTGAATATCAATATTGGAGGTGAACGCTGGTTTTCAATGACTTTTAAGTCTTAACTTGCTGGGCCTGATTCTGGCAGTTTGAGCCGCTGATTATCACTCAGGATCACGTCACGTCACGCAGTGAACGAATCAGTCCACTCTGCACGCTCGCTGCCTCGCTCGGCGCCCGCCCGCCCGTGAATTTTTTTTATAATTTTTTTTTTAATATAAACTTTATTTCGAACAATTTAGGAAACAAATTAGAGAAAAAAAAGAAAAAAAAACTTTCTAGTATACAACACGCAAACACGGTACTCATTTCGGCTATACAATACTTAGAACAATACGTCCGAAATGGAATAGGAAGAAGCAAATGCGAATGATTCGTTCAGCACAGCAGAACTGGGCTGGGTTGCACCGGTCATACGTAAGTTTGTGACTAAGTTTGCGCGTAAAGTATTTACTAGGTCCTTAGTTGCTACTAGTTAGTTTCAAACTATCGCTTTACTAAATTCGGTTGCACCACCAATACGTAAGTAATGTCTTAGCTAGTGAAAACTAAGTAATGCTTAGTTCAATACTAAGGTAAACATTGTCGCTTTATCATGACGATAACAAATCCATAACCAATCAATCAATAAGCTACAATGTAAACACGGAAATCAACTTGCATTGAGTTTAACAGGCTACTTATTTTGCATTCCATGGGAAAAAATAGAACATTGAACAGAATTACAATGTGTGCATGTTTATGTTTTTACGAATAAAATTCAAAATATCCTTATTTGTTTGTTTAGCCTATTTATTTATGTTACAGCCATTATGTGCTTTGAAAATATATGGAAACTTAGCCTAAGTTACGGGACTGTTCTGTTTGCCTCTCTTTTGAACTATAAAGAACTTTGTTTTGAAACTGAACGTTTTCCACGCGTCAACTATTTTTACAGTGTTTGCTGAAGAAACGGCGGAGGTAGCCAATTAGATGAACAGACGGTTACAGTTTGTGTATTTTTTTTATACCTAGGAGTAGGTGTAAATATTTAGTAGCTACTAAGCTCAACGTACAAACTAGTTTGTGTGGTGCAACCCATTTTTATTTAGTAATGTGTAAACCTTAATTTAGTAAACACTTACGTTATAACTAGCCTACGTTTGAATTTACGTATAGCTGGTGCAACCGGCCCCTGGTTCGCAAGGGACGAATCACGTTCGCTCGCGGCAGTCCCTCCCCCTCCCTGCACGGTGCACGCTCGCTGCTGATCAGATCCGTTCGTGAACTGAACTGAACTGAGAAATGAACGGATCTTTTCAGTAAGTGATTCAGTTCAGTTCGTTCACCCAAAAGATTCGTTCTTTTGAACGAATCGTTCGCGAACGACACAACACTACTTTGAGTCTGAGCCAAACACTCCTTCTGTATGCCTTTGGTTATCCGCGTTATCAGCATTTGGAATAGTTAGTTAAATTGTTTATTTTTTTCCTGATCTCCTTAGCTCTATACCGCTCTATACCAATTTTATCCCTCTCCCAATATCTTTCCCCACCTTTTTATCCACCCCTCCGTGGTGCTAGCCAGTAACATTAGCTTGCTCCGTGCTCAGCTCATCATCATGGAAACTAACTAATCACGCGTCGTTTTTACTTGGTGCTCATTCGTCAGATAATATATTGAAAAGAATAGTTAGCTAAGATTTTGCCAAATAAACCATGGCTTGGAAATGGTTTTGTCGTATTGTGCTGTGGCTGGCTACAGAAAAAAAGACTATGAGAACCATGATCCACGAGGTACTTTTTGTTAGATTAGCAACCGAAATGAATGAGTGGGCCTTTAAATAAAAGAAAATCTAATAAAACTTACCATTGTGTAATGATGGAACGTGCATTTGGTGGAACATTAGCCTTGCAATCCAGTTTGCTTTAAATAGACTATGTTAGAACAAACGGTTGCAATACTCTGCTTAGCGTTTAAGTTAACTTACTTTGATTGCGAGCTTGCATGTGATATTTATCTTGTGATAGCAGCCGCACTGCATTTTACTTTGAATTGATTGCATTAATTCCTTGCCGGTGTTGTGCCGTTTTTCGACTCCCCTGCATATCTAAACCCCCCTTCACATAGCCTAAACGCACGTGTCGATAGTTACGCGATAGCCTATAAGAACGCCCTGAGCTTTTCTTTTGCTTAATTTCTCCAATTAAAATGAAACCCATAATACTACGGCTCGTGGTACAAGCATAGCTGTGAACCATGAATTGTAATTGTTTTCTTGATTGAGGTGGACCATAAAATAATTGCAAAAAGTTACGATGTTGAACACTATCTTTTTCATTAAAGAGAGGTAGGCTAAAAGGCAGGCAGAGGGTGTGACATTCAGGGGTCACAAAGTGACAGCCTATTAAGAGACATGATTAAGACACTGTAGAGTAATGTTGTGTCAGACCTTGCACTTCGCTTTGTGACACTTGAAAGATATCCCACTCTCTGCCTGCCAATGAAAAAGATAGTGTTACCGTTACTCTTTGCAATTATTTTATGGTCCACCACAATCAACAGAACAATCTACAATTCATGGTTCATAGCTATGCTCGTACCACAAGCCACAATATTATGGGTTTAATTTTAATTGGAGAAATTAAGCAAAATAACAGCGCAGGGCGTTCTTATAGGCTATTGCATAACTATCGACACGTGGATTTAGGCTACACAGTATTATCATTTTAATTTTAACTGGAGAAATTAAGCAAAAGAAAAGCACAGGGCATTCATAGCATATCTTGTAGCTTGCCTTTTTTATGGTCTATGAGCTTGACGAGTGTGTTTATTTGAAAGGGGGTTGAGATATGCAGGGGAGTCGAAAAATGGCACAATACCTGGTTCAAACCATAGACCGTAAAAAAATAACATGTCGGGCTGGATGACGTCGATGGCACTCCTTACATTACTTTACATTACAGGCATTTAGCAGATGCTCTTATCCAGAGCGACATACACAACTTCTGATTACATCTTATTACATTTATGCATATTATGCATATATACTGAAGCAATTCAGATTAAGTACCTTGCTCAAGGGTACAACGGCAGTGTCCTACCTGGGAATTGAACCTGCAACCTCGGTTACAAGTCCAGTTCCTTAACCATTATACTACACTGCCGCACTCGGGTTGAGGGCATGGATTTAGAGTTGTATTAGCTAACTTTGAGATGTATATTAATATACCAATTGACATTTTCTTGAAGATGTCAGGATCCTGTACTTTGTCTGTTTATTCTGTGTAATTATTTTTCCTGATTTCATTTGCCTATTTTCCCGCATTACCCTCACGATCGTCAGTCAGTGTTCCATGTTTCCTGAGATTCCACTCCCTGTCTTTGTCATTGCACTATTCGGGTGATTTTGGGAATATTCGGGTGATTTTGGGAACATTCGGGTTTCCTCTGTATTTCGTATCTCGTTTTCTTCCTTTTGGCTTTATTAATATTTTTATAAAATACTAATGTACTAATCATACTAACTGTTAGATTAGATTTAATACTAACTTCCTAACAAACTAATGTGTATATAATACTAACCAGCTAACCTACTAACATTAGGGTTTTAGAGTTCACTACTAACATTACTAATTACTAATTCATCTTGAGTTTCTACCTGCAGCTGTCATTTCCCTCCTCGTTATCCTATCCCTGCATCTATCTGTGATTTCTCATTCTCTGCACGTGTGTCCACTTCCGCGTTCCTCCCCTGTGCATGTGTCTACCTGCTAATCCCAGGCCGTTTGTTATCATTGTGTCTATGTGCATTCCAGTCCGTGTCTTACGTTTCCCCTGTGTTGTATTATTGATCCTTGTTAACCCTCATTGTTCTCACCTGTGAGCAATCTCCCCTCCCCACCTCTGCATACCTGATTTCCATTATGTCTGTCTCCCTCTGTGTATATATACCCTGTCATCTCAGTGTTTCTTTGTGAGTTCCTCACTGTTGGTTTGATTCTGTGTTATATACTATTCTTCTGAGTACCTTCCCTAGTTGTGTTTGGCTTTTTCATTGTCTGTTTCTGAGTTTTTGTTATCCCTCGTCTTTCCCCTGTTATTTTATTTTTGTTGTCTGTCTTTTGTTTAGGTTTTTTTTTTTTTGTTCCTCTTTACGCCTCCCTGGTTTCGACTCCTGCCTGTGTTCTTGCAAACCTGTTTTTGTGCCTCTGCTATGCTTTCCCGGTTTCGACCCCTGCCTGTTCTGTGACTTCTCTTTGGACTCTTTTTGTACCGTTTCCCCGGTTTTCCACCCTGCCTGTTGTCCTACGGATTGCTCCCTTACCCTTTTATTAAACTTTGTTTTTTTTGTATTTCCCTTCTGCTATCCACCTACCCTGACAGAAGAGATATTTGGTGGTGTGTAGTGGATACATCCCTCTGCGATATGTTGTGGTTATTTGAAGTTTTTAGAATCCCTCGTCTATCATTTAAAATATGTTTTTGCAGTTACACAGTGATGTGTTTTGTTCAATGGGTTTCTTTTCTCTACCAAGAGCTGTTTGAATCCCACAGCATGCAGAGAAGAGCTAAATTGGGAACTCTAACTTCATAAATCTCTATGAATAGACATAAAAAGCTGTGTAAAGAAATGCTGAAAACAATCTTTGTTCAGCTAATAAAAAATGTACTATCAGACATTTTTCAAACTTGCTTTTTTCTATGCCCCAGGCCAGGATCATTTCATAAATGAAAATAAAGACCTTGGGGTCGATTTACTAAATTTACTTGTCAAACTGTTACCACCTGCAAAAAATCATCCAAGATGATCAACTAATGATGGGCAAAGAGGACTGCGTGTGTTACAATTGAAAGATGCAAGGATTTATTTACAGATACAAGATATTTCTTTACAGTGTAACCATTCCAAACACGCAAAATCCCTCATTTTAAATACGCCTGTTTGCGATTGGAGTAATTTACATAATGAGTCTTAGTTGATCACCCACAAAGTGTGAAATGATAAGATGTGCAAATATTTGGCTGTGCACACAAAATAACACCCCTCTTAGTAGATCGACCCTTGTCGCCCAGGTGCATGCATTAAATAGCTGCTAATGCCAAAATCGCTTTCAAATGTCAAGGGAGACGAGTCTAATTTCTTTTTAATCAACATTTTGGTACCATAAATAATAGGTCGTAATGCAGGTGTAAAACTACCATAGCAATATTATGCAGCTAGTGTAGATACCGAGCATACACTAGTCAGATGTCAAACTGTTCTATTACCCTTAAGTAAGGTACTTTGAATTTGTAAGAGTTCATATCTGCCTGCATCGATAGATAATCTACTATTTATAAGCTATGTAAATCACCCAAATTTAGCCCAATTCCTTTTCCATTTGTAGGTCATTAAGGTGTTTGGATGCTATTTGGATGTTGACACAAAGGGCTCCTGCCAGCACATGGCGTGTGGCAAACCGGTGCACTGGCAAAGTAGCAATTTTCTCTTGGATTTTCATGCTCCTGACACAATTTATTGACTTACGCAATCTGATGCAATCACTGCGTTATCCTATAAAAAACAATAGGACTAAAATACAAATGATTAAGTATAGGCCTACTTAGTTTGTGATTTTAGACATTCCCTTGTGAAACAAATGCATTACTACACTGATGGTATACATTTTTGTGATATCAATGCAAAATAGATATAGCGTTCTCGTCTCTGGACTGAAAATAGTGAAATTCAGTAGCCACGCCCAGTGTGCCATGGGCCGCACCATTGACTGTGACGGCTCACCACATGGAAAATAGAGCCCATAGAGTGCCCCCTCATCTGCCTTCACAACTGTGGACTTCCATCAACACCTGCATGTGCACCTTTTGAAACCCTTTGAAATGTCTCCTTGGATAATTCAGACAGTACCTTGCTCAAGGGAGAATTATCATTTGGCCCCGAAGATATTCACAAGTGCCCTGATAAGGATTTTATGGCATACAAATATTCCCATTTTGAACATAAAAACATTTACTACATTATTCACAATTACTAGAAAAGTGCAGGTTTCTCCGTGTATTTGACCGTAGGAGGGATCATATATGAGTGTTTTTCCACTTTGGCTGCTGGCATCGATTGGATTGATTAACAAGGAAAGGTGAATGGAGCCGTTGCCCTTTTAACTCACAATGGACTGGCAAGGTCCTTCGCTTCATTATGCTGTATCTAGAATTTCATGCATCCTTGACTAAATGAAAATGCAGGGAGTTCGTCCTCCTTCAGTTTACTGTCGGCATCCTTTTCAAATCCAAAGTATTTCTGAACTTTGGACCTACCCCTTTTCAACAGGGGAAAAGCTCAGTTGTTTCTGCACATTATCTCTTGATGCGGCGATGTATGACCTCCGCCTTCTGCCCTGGTACAATTAAAACTTCCTTTATGTCGCTGTGCCTACTGAGTGTCAGAGAATATGAAGTGCACCCCTATGTTCGTCACTGGTTATTGTACCTTTCTTCATTTTTATAGGCAGTTGATCAATGCTAAGATGTAACAGCCAGTTATCTCGGTAATGACTGTGATATAAATTTATGACCATTAATTAATCGTTAATGTTTTTTACCGGGATATATTATTATATCGATTAACATCCAAACCCTAGACTGGGGTGCAAAGTAACTGTTGGAAACACAATTATTTGATCTTTACTCTTTCTACTAAAGATAACCTTTTGCTCTCATCACCCACACATGACTGCAAATGTTATAGGGCTGCTCTATTGAAATAGTGTAAGTGGGACTCGCGCCGGGTTCTGAGAACTGTCCTGGTCCTGGAAGGCATCGAAAATGTTGACTTCAAGGGGGGACGATAAGTTGCTTGGCTGGTTTTAATTATGCGCATCCAGCTTTGATTATAGCTGGTGCTGTGCGCATAACCTTTGCTCGACCCTTGTGAAGTGTTACACCACCTTTCATGTTCCTAATTAAATGTCAGGAGAGTGTTCAGAGGGAGGCTGGGCCTTCCACAGGCTTTGGGGCACCATGTTGTAAATGGTCCCCTCCCATAACCATTACCCTTGGTGAGCTGGATTCAATCAAGTAGCCATTGTGAGAGCCCCCTCGCTGAGGTACACAAACAGCCCCAGCAGATACTACGTTAACGTCTTACTACCAGGGGTAAGCTGTGTTGAGGTGCCAGTCTCCCTGGTCATCCCCTCTTTTCTGACATGTGATCAAACAGTCCTCTTCCACAAGCAATGCTGGTATATTAATTAGTGGACCCTGCATGGAAAGACCTAAATCCACATTAATTCAGTGGGGTCTTTCATGTGACTTGTTTTGCATAGGATATCAATTAAGGCAGTGCATGCACGCCACAACAAAGAGCGCAATTAGGCCAATGAGACGCAAGCTTTGATGGATGTATGGAGTCAAAGACACCTGCTCACTGCACTCGTTCTATACGCTCACAAAGGAAATGTGCCTTTGTCCATGAAAATCCAAGTCAATGGCACAGAACACGGGTGGAATTGTGTTGAGAGGCAAGGAGGTTGAAGAGGTTTGACAAGAGGCTTGAAGGAACTCAAGGAATTAAGGAACTGAAATAAGCGTTATATTTCATTATCCATGTAATGTGTTATATATATCCAAAGGTTTTTGGGGATTTGTGACAATAGGAATGGTCAAAAATCCTACCATGCTTAAATGAGTGATTTATAACCCATTACCTAATTCTTGAGCATTTCATGGCTATCACTATTAGGGTGCACCAAAAGATTCACTCAACATCATAATCAGGCCAAAACGGGCTTAAAAGGCAAAATCTGTCAACCAACTGACATACTTGACCGTTCTTTGACATGCAGACTTTATCTTAAATGGACAGTCAATGGTGGTTTATATAAGTATACACTTAATTTTTTAAGTGATAATTAATTTTTAATGATGCTTTGATTAAATGAAAGACGCTTTGCTTTGATTTGTTCAATGATGTAGTTGATTTGTACTGCACTATTACCGAAGCTACAGAAAAAAAACTTTCAAAAAGATCTTTGAGTTATGTGAGTTATACAACATCTAAAAGTCATGCACTAAACACAGCAAATAAAATGAAATGTACACCATTAAAAGTTCCCTGAAGCACAAAATAAATTTAATCTATTTGGTTGTAGGTGATTAGATATGACAAATTACTCTCTATGTGACTGCTCACTGTGCAGCCAAAACTCATTGAATTCAAATTCCTTTAAAACATTGCCATCAGCTGATAGCTATGTGTGAAAATAGCACATACCAGAATCTGCCTAGAAAGCTTTGGTGCACCAGTGGTGATAAGTGTTGAATGGGTTGCTGGAGTTATTCCATTATACCTGGTCTAAATGGCTCAATGTGGGGGAACCCACATTGATAGTGAATTCATATTGTGGTTAGTGCAATGTCAAATTAGGATGACTGGCTGTTAATGCCCTGTTTCTAACTTCCCTAGAGACTCTGAGCTCCACAGCAGAGAGAATGGATAAAAACTGCCAATCAGAGGATTATTAGAATTTTTTATCCCCTGACGAGAATGGTGGCCAGGTGGTTGACTATGTTGTTCTTTCACTTTAACGCAGAACTGGATAGCCGTACCCTTTTCTAATCTCACTCCGCATCCCATTTGAATCAAACAGTGGAGCATGAGGATAGAGGACAGATGTGTTGGGATAAAACAGAAGGTCAGAAGGTGAAAGACAGGAAAACAGAACATGCTGCCTTCTCAAGCTGTGTCAGCACAAACAAGGTTGAAGTGTATTTATTTATTTTCTCATTTCATAGCACACAGCCATCTGCCTCATAAATCAACAGATTCAGTATATCATGAAGTCAGTGTCACTACAACAGCCAATTTTTCTTTTATCATTTTTAGGGGCACTATATATGCACATGGAATAGGGATGGCGAGGATCTGAAATATAAGGAGGGGCCAAACCATTTAGTGCTTTATAAACAAATAATAAAATCTTAAAGTCAATTCTAAATCTCGGCAGCTAGTGCAGGGAAGCAATAATCGGTGTGATGTGGGCTCTTTTTTCGTACCTGTTAAGAACCTTGCAGTGGCATGTTGTACTAGCTGCAGGTGGCAAAGGGATGGTTAATTGAGTCCTAGGTACAGGGAATTGCAGTAGTCGAGGCGAGATGAAACGAAGGCGTGGATGAATATTTCCAGGCCGTGAAAAGGGCTTGGCTTTGGCTCTAAGTTGGAAGAAACTTGCTCTAATAACTGAAATTATTTGATCATCAAATTTGAGAGCAGAGTCAAAAATGACACCAATGTTTTTGGCATGGGGTTTGGCGAAGCAGGATAGAGATGCATAAATGAGTCAGGTGGGCCGAATAAGATTACCTCAGTCTTGCTTTCATTTAACTGGAGAAAGTTGATAGCCATCCAGCCTTTGATATCAGCAAGACAATCAGACAGGTTCTTAAGAGATGACTTGATTGATTTGGGAGGTAGAGCTGGGGGGTAGAGCTGTGTATCATCCGCATATGAGTGGAAAGAAATATTGTATTTCTCAATAATTGAACCCAGGGGGAGCATGTATAGGGAGAAAAGAATAGGCCCTAATATTGACCCCTGGGGGACCCCATGTGGAATGTGAGCAGAGGAGGACGATAAACTGTTGATATTAACAGAGAAAGTTATATTCTTTAGTTAGGATGTAACCCACATCAGGGCAGTGCCTTGAATGCCAACCACATGCTTAATCCGGTCAAGTAAGATATTGTGGTCCAACACAATTAAAATAGAACAATTTCTAGAGTCAACTGTCAACTACAAATCATTTGAAGTGCAGATTCTTATCTGTGGAGAGTTCTAAAACCAGCCTGGAACTTTTCAAACATGGTATATGGTCTAAAAAGGACAGCAGTTGAGAGAGAGCAATTCTTTCCAGGACGTTAGATAGAAATAGCAATTTGAAGATGGGGCAGAAATTATTTAGAATTGTGGGGTCAAGACTTGGATAGGCTGACCCAAGCCATGATTAAAATAGGATGGGACAATGCCTGAGACCATACCGGTTAATAACAGACAAGATACTGGGATTTATATCTAATACCATTTTAAGGAGATGTGAAGGGATAGTGTCAAGAGGCCAGGTTGTGGACTTCATGTGATAAACTGTATCCATCAAGACAGAAAGAGAGACTGGCTCAAACTGGTTGAAGACAGCAGTGTGCATAACAGAGCTGGAGGGATTATGTGCAGGAGGTGAAATGTGAGATCTTATGTTCTCAATCTTGGCATCTTTAAAAAATCTTTAAAAAATCATCACAAGCAGCAGGGGACACATCCAGGCTGACATCGACAGAAGGATTAATTACTGAATACTGCTTTCACTCCTTCCACAAACTTAACCAGACAGTCTCTCAGAATATCATAGGACAGTTGAAATGTATCCTTTTTCCATTTCTGCTCTTCAGCAATCCCGCCTAAGAGTTCGGATTGCATCATTTAGCTAGGACTGAGCTTTAGATTTATCTGTCTGACTTTAAGAGGGGCTATAGAGTCAAGGATCTTTAAGCAGGTGGCATTAAATAAATTTACCAACTCCTCTCTGCTCATATAACAAGGCAGAGTCTCAGAAGTGCAAGTGTCAGGGGCAGCTATGTACTCATCTGAGAACTGCCTGGCGATCGAATGGTTAATATAGCGAGCACAGTGACTGGGAATGATGGGTCTGGGAACTAAAAAAGGTAGATTGGCATCAAACACAACAGGTCTATGATCATAGAAGCAAACGTCGCAGATGCCAACATTACAGACAGAAAACACAAGATCAAGTGTGCGGACCCTGCTTGTGTGTAGGGCCATTCCCTAATTAAACAAGATCAAACAAGTCAATCAGCTGCAAAAACGAATTAACCAATGGCTTAGAGGGGCAACCGGCGAAAGGTTGAGATACATGTCTCGCAAATGACAATTTCACAGGAGAGGCAAAAAACAAAATCACTATCCGATAAAAAGTTAGTTAAAGAGATACTGCAGAGCCTTTTCTAAGGCCTTTTTTACCGCTTCAATTTGAACTGGAACTCGTGAGTAGGTGTGGTCATATGATGATGGTGCCACGTAGTCATATTATGAATATGTCTTGGTGAACTGACTCAGGCCCACTGAACCCAGCCCCCTTCCTGCTCTCTCCTCACAACTAAACAAACAACAAAATGGCGAGCGACAAGAGTGACAGCAGTACTGCAGGGAGTTTTGAGGTGGAGGAGTTTGAAAGGATTCCTTTGTGGTGGAAGACTCTTCCTCGCGAAGATGTTGCTTGGGCAATACAGCCGTATTCATTCGAACCACTGGCAGCAGCAGCCGCCGGCTGTATTGGTTGAGCGACGTCTTCGCGATCGAGGAGAGGACCGGGGATGTAACCGAATGGTAGAGCTAATGTTACGTAGCTAAGTTAGCTTGTTTGTCTGCCTAAAGTAACGTTACTATTAAATACATTCAAATACACAGCAAAACCCAGTCACACAGTAACGTTAGTATATTGAACATGGCTGGTTGTAGTGCCCAGCTCCACTTGGTCCGGAGAGAATTGTTATCATTTATTAGCTAACATTATTCATAAATGATAGCGATAACTAGCTAGCTAGCTAAGTTACGAGTTCTCTGGACCAAACGGGGCTAAACTCACACACAATAGACTGCTTTGCATTACCTAATTTATCGATACATTCCGTCTCTCGGCAGATTATGAAAGCTAACAGAGCCGGAGTCTCTGACTCCTTGGCATAATGCAGGTTAGTTAGCTAAAGATATCAAAGTAAGACGTTGTAGATGAATAACTCTCTATGGCTACGTTCACACTGCAGGTAAAAAGTGGCCCAGATCCGATTTTTTCCTCAAAAAATTTTTTTTTATGGAAGTGTGAACAGTGAAAATCACATTGAATCTGACATTTCCAATTCTCATTTAGGCCACTTTTGAATGTGGTATTAGATGCCGATACATAACCGATTGTGTCAAAGCGAACGCAGTCTGTCAGATCGAAATTAATGTGACTTTTTACCGTCATTTTTGATGCAGCTAGCAGGGCATTAGAACGTTAGCGCACGGGCTAGTTAACTCACTATTGTACAGGGTAGGTACAGATTCACATTATATTATCATGTGTTGTCATTTTAGATAAGTGGTAAATGTGCAAAGCAGTGGATTTTTTTGGGCACAAACGATACACCATAATAAGTCGGAAGTAGGCAATGTTTTTATATAATTCGCGGACAGCTGCATTAACCGTTTTGTGATTTAAAATAATGTTAGAACTGTCCATATTATTGTCTTGGTTTGTCGCTATGTCTTTTTTTTTTGTTGTTAATTTGCACGAGTCATTTGAGGAGAGCAATCGGTTCACACTGGAATCAGATATGGGCCACATTAAAAAATTTATGTGAACAGCCAAACAAAAAAAATTGGATCTGAGGAATTGAGCACTAAGGCCTGCAGTGTGAAGGTAGCCTTAGTAGCTCGATATAAGTCGTAATATTAACGTTAGCAGTAATACAAAGCAATTTGCATTTGAACTTGAACTAGCTAGTTAGCAGTACAAGGGTCTCAGTCTCAAAGAGGAAAAAAAACCTGTTGGTCTCTGCTTTTATACCACGTGCCCAGCCGAGACCACCTCAACTCCACCCATTTTTATGTTAAGGATCTCGTGACATCACGAATCCCCGGAAACCAGCGTATTGGTAAGCCTACACAAAAACATCGGTGTGGTAGGGGGGCGTGGTTTTAGGCGCTGCCAGCAAGAGAGAGAGTGAACGCGTGTGGTTTGTGGAGCCGACACAGCTCTCGGGAATCATGCAATTGGTAATGATTGATTGTATTATTGTTTGTATCAATTAACCAATTGCCTTGATTGTTCGACAGTGAGCCTGAGTGCATAAAAGCCGGCCGGAACATCTGCGTGGAGAAGAGCGGAGGCCGGAATTAATGTGTGTGTGTGTGTGTGTGTGTGTGTGTGTGTGTGTGTGTGTGTGTGTGTAAAACCCAGAGAAAGTCCGGAAAATAAAGCCGTGTTCTCTGGAAATCCTGCCTGGTTACTGAGTCTGCACGGGAGCGGTGGTGCTCACCTCACCACAGTGGTGGCCCGTACGGGGAAAAAGAAAGGCGAAAACGGTGCAGAGGACAGAAAAACAGGATTTCTTTTGGAAAAAATGGATAACAGCCAGGAGCAGCCGGAGCAGCCTACCTCCGTAGCAGCGCTGGGAAAATTGCTGGAGGGGCTAGCTGCTATGCAGGTACAACAGTCGGCTGCTCACGCCGAGCAGATGCAAGCCCTGCGAGAGCAGTCTAGCCTCCAGACACAGGCGCTGCTACAGCTGGCCGCTGCCGGGGGTTCCAGGGGAGGGCGGAGCGTCTCGTCCCCGAAATTTCACCTTCCAAAGATGACAGCGGACGATGACGCTCAGGCCTTCCTCGAGGCGTTTGAGGTGGCAGCGGAGACGTGCAGGTGGCCACTGGAAGAGTGGTCGGTACGTCTCCTGCCCCTCTTATCAGGGGAGGCGCAACAGGCGGTGCATGGACTGCCGGCAGCCGCTAGGAAAGATTTTCGAAATATAAAAAAGGCGGTCCTCGACCGAATGGGGTTCAGCCCGGAGGATCACCGACGTCGCTTCCGGGAGACCAACATGACGGGAGAGGACCGGCCATTCGCATACGCCCAGCGGCTGACCGACATGGCGAGGCGCTGGCTACAGCCAGAGATAAGATCCGCAGCTGGAGTCGTGGAGCAGGTGGTCCTCGAGCGCTTCACCGCAGGGTTGCCGGCGGATACGGCCAGCTGGGTCCAGTGCCACCGGCCCACCAACCTGGACGTCGCCGTCACCCTGGCGGAGGACCACCTGGCACAACACCCCTTCACCCAGCAGCAGAAACCAGAGCCAGCGCCCCGAAAAAAGTTCACCACCCGTGCTCTTCCCCTTCCCGTTTCCCGTCCCCAAAACCCCTCCTTCCCTCGTGTTAATCCCTTTATTTTGTCTCCTCCTTCTCCCCACTCAGGCTCAGTGGCGGTGCAGTCCGGCCCACAGGGAGCTCCTCAGACGCCTGGACCGGGGTGTTGGCGGTGCGGACAGCCGGGCCACCTGCGCCGCGATTGTCCGCTCATGGAGGTGGGGCAGGTGGTCCGTGTCGTCGGCCCGCCCACCTCCGCTCCCGATCTAGACGGGGCGTACTGCATTCCGGTAAGGGTGCAAGGGAGTGAACACCGGGCACTGTTGGACTCAGGGGCGATGCAGTCCATGATCCTACAGAGCCTGGTTCGGCCAGAGGCGTTGGTGACGGCACGTTGGGTATCTATTAGGTGTGTGCATGGGGATATACACAAGTACCCTATAGTGCCAGTGGAAATTCGTTTCAAAGAGAAAAAGCATATTCTAGAGGCTGCGGTTAGCTCCCGCCTCTCGCACCCTCTGATTCTGGGCACAGATTGGGCGGGGTTTAAACAGGTAGCTGAGAAGCTGATGGGGGTGCGATCACGACCGCTAGGGAAGTGTGACGTGTGTGCAGTTGACAGTGGTGACGCGGGGTCGCCCGACACTGCCGGGGGGGGGACGGCTCCGGGAGAGCCACCGGTGGAGACTCCCCAGGTGCCGGTGTTTCACCCCGTGGAGGATTTCCCACTCGCCCGGTAGGGGAGGAGGAGGGGGGGGTCGGTCATCGGCCGGATGGCTTCCCGGTCTAAGTCGGGCGGTGGGGGTATGTGGTAGGGGGGCGTGGTTTTAGGCGCTGCCGGCAAGAGAGAGAGTGAACGCGTGTGGTTTGTGGAGCCGACACAGCTCTCGGGAATCATGCAATTGGTAACGATTGATTGTATTATTGTTTGTATCAATTAACCAATTGCCTTGATTGTTCGACAGTGAGCCTGAGTGCATAAAAGCCGGCCGGAACATCTGCGGGGAGAAGAGCGGAGGCCGGAATTAATGTGTGTGTGTGTGTGTGTGTGTGTGTGTGTGTGTGTGTGTGTGTGTGTGTGTGTGTGTGTGTGTGTGTGTGTGTGTGTGTGTGTGTGTGTGTGTGTGTGTGTGTGTGTGTGTGTGTGTGTGTGTGTGTGTGTGTGTGTGTGTGTGTGTGTGTGTGTGTGTGTAAAACCCAGAGAAAGTCCGGAAAATAAAGCCGTGTTCTCTGGAAATCCTGCCTGGTTACTGTCTTTGCACGGGATCGGTGGTGCTCACCTCGCCACAATCGGTTTTCAACGGGAAAAGTTTTGACTGAAGTATCACTTTAATACCAGAATTACATTCCTGAATATAACATATACTATTCACCTTAATTTATGAATTCAAATCATTGTGTAAATATGTGAAATATTGTAAAATGTAGGGACTAGTTATACCTCCAGAGCCTGCCACACACAAGAACTAAACATGTCCGTCATTGATACGGTTTCAAAGATGGAGATCATACTTTATCAGTCTCTGTGATGACAAGTTGCAATATAACGTAATACTGGTGCCCTATTGTTATAAAATATCTTTTCAAAAGTATTCTTTTTTTGTTAGAAAGCCTTTTTTAATGACAGAAAAGACCGCTCTATTCTTCGATTGTCCGCAATGAGCTCCTTTTTCTTCTTCTATGGAGCGGAAACAATGTACAGGCGCTGAGGCTCATGGATACTGTAGTATTTGAAGTATCAAACTAACACACAAAAAAAGATTTCTCTAAACAAAGTTGAAACAATTGTAAAGGAGGGTCATGACATCATTCATAATGTTTCACAATCCAGGAGACTCCTGGGATTCTCTGTTCCGTAATATTGTGGTTATTGCTCAGATTAAAATCTACGAATGGGACTCAATAGACAACGTAGATCCCTTATTCACCCTGTTCAGATCTATTTTTCGACAGTCTATGGTTCAGAGGTTCAGATGTCTGCACAGCCACCAGGGTGGTCAATATTCGCGTATAAACAAATGGCAGGTGCAAGTGAAACAAAAAAAAATGAACTCACTTCAATGTTTATGACTTAACGGTTCGGTACATTTTCGGTACAGCAGAAGAAAAAAAAAGCGAAATATAAAAGTGTTTTCCATTTATTAAAATGTAACAGTGGCTAACTTGCCATAATTTCTTTCTTTCTTAACAACATAGGGCACATTAACGCTCAAGCCCTATTCGGACGGGATTGTCAGGATCCTGTACCTTGTCTGTCTGTTTATTCTGTGTATTTATGTTTCCTGATTTATTTTGCTTATTTCCCTGATCTTTGTTTTATTGTGCTTATTATTACCCTCGTGATTGTCTGTTTATTTTCTCCTGTTTTATTCTCGGTGTTTATTATTTTCCTGACTTTGTGTATTGTGTTTAGTATTTTACCATCACTCCACCACACCATAGTTTCCTTGTCAGTCTGCATTCCATGTTTCCCTGTCTTTGTCATTGCACTATTCGGGTGATTTTGGGTACATTCGGGTTTCCTCTGTATTTCGTATCTCGTTTTCTTCCTTCTGGTTTTCTTAATATTTGTATATGGGCCATTCTACAGAAGTTGTGCAAATTGAGGGTTGGAGAAAAGTGTAAATTTGTATTCTTTTTGCAAAATTATTTTATAATATATGTGTTACACTTTATCTGAGATACATAAATATACTAGATGTACAGTGCAATCACATGTAATTTTTTCAAAATAAGGATGAATTTACTGACTGCTCCTAAATATGTCACAACCGAAACATGGTGTAAATCCTGCTTTTGAAATAAAATGACATACCTAATTGATAAGTTTAATTCACCCCTTTGAAAATGACATTTTTGAAAAAAAATCTTGACTGCTGTTGAATTTGAATCAATTACCCTGAATTTTTAAATCAAATAAAACTTTGGATTAATGAAATTTAGTGAAAACTCCGTACAAATGTTCTCTATAAAATGGACAGATTTGATCACATGAATTTGATAGATTCTTATTTATGAGATTATATATACCCTCACCAGCACAATATCTTAGATATTTGATTGATTATTCATATTATTCAAAATTTTAACAAAACAACAGGTGTTTCTGGTTGTGACCTCATTGTTGCCGTTGTGACATTTCTTACTGAAACCTGAATTCCAAAGTTGGGACAGTACGTAAAATAAAAGCAGAAAGCAGTGATTTGTAAATTCTCTTGTCTCTATATTTAAATGAAAATGATATTTAAAAGATATTTAGGGCTCTATTTTAATAAACCAAACGCAATGGTGAATGCAAGAGTAATCGCTTGGCGGTATCGCTCTGAGGGCGTGTCGGCGAGAAATTTGGTAATTTCATGACGGCAATCTTGGCGCACCTTATGGCGGTATTGCTAAAAGGCTGGGTTTAAATGTCCAAGGTGTGTCTCTATGGTAGCCAATCAAATTGTTGTTCTCATGCTTTAAAAAAAAGCCAGTTGGAACGCAATCGCTCCATGCAATTTCATAATGAGCAACCCAAACGCACTGGACCGTCAACGACAAGAGCGATTTTCCGCACAGGAATCAGACATACTTGCAACAGAAGTACAGGCTAGGACTGTAGTAATTTATGGATCACAATCCACACCACCTCGTCTCCCAGAAGTTCGGAAGGCACGGGAGGAGGTGGCGAATGCATTAATTAGCCTACATTAGGTGATGTAGGCATAATTATGATTCAAATGGTAGACTTATGATCCAACTGTGTCAATGTGTAATTTATATATTATAGGCTATTGGCCTACATGATCGCAAGTTTCTTGTAAGCTGTCCTGTTTTATTCTAGTAGTTTAAATTAAAATTAATTAATTAATAATAATTATAGGCTATTTGTTCATTAAATGGAAGTGTAATGTTGGCATCACCTATAGACACTACATAGAACTACATGACGAATAAGTTGCCAAATTGCCAGAGTCTATTGCGTTCCCGCTAAGAGGTGGTTCCAGCTGATCATAACGCAATGGGTTTTCGTTGGTTCAAATTGTCACTGAGCCGAAAGTATTTTAGAACACGCCCCAGACAGCGCCACCCATCCCACTGCAGCGCAAGCGAAAGGATGTTATGTTGAGAATTTGTTGATCCTAGCGGTATTGCTGAGAAACGCCATAGCGCCAGTTTAAAGACGTTGATGCTGTCAACAAGCTTGCGTTTGACTATACCGTCCCCTTGCGCTGGTTTGAAAATAGAGCCCTTAATGTTTTACCTTAGCAACTTCATTGATTTTTGTGAATATATGCTAATTCCGAATTTAATGCCTGCAACACATTCCAAAAAAGTTGGGACAGGGGTATAAAAAAGAACTGGGAAGGTTGTGGAATGTTCAAAAAACACCTATTTGGAACATTCCACAGGTAAATAGGTGAATAGGTGACAGGTCATGCTATGATGACTGGGTATAAAAGGAGCATCCACGAAGGCTCTGGCATTTACGAGCAAGGATGGGTTCGCCACTTTGTGAAAAACTGCATCAGCGAATAGTCCAACAGTTTAAGAACAACGTTTCTCAACACAGGATTGCAAGGAAATTAGGGATTTCACCATCTACAGTCCATAATATTAGTAAAAGATTCAGAGAATCTTTTACTAATATTATGGACTGTAGATAATATTAGTAAAAGATTCAGAGAATCTGGAGAAAACGGGCAAGGCCGTGAACCAATATTGAATGGCCGTGACCTTCGATCCTTCAGACAGCACTACATTAAAAACGGCATGCTTCTGTAATGAATATAACCACATGGGCTCGGGAATACTTCAGAAAACCATTGTCAGTAAACACAATTTGTCCCTGCATCAACAAATTCAAGTTAAGACTCTACTACCCAAAGCGTAAGCCATATATCAACAACATCCAGAAACGCCGCCGACTTCTCTGGGCTCATCTGAGATGGACTGACGCAATGTGGAAACATGTGCTGTGGTCTGACGAGTCCACCTTTCAAATTGTTTTAGGAAATAATGGACGTCGTGTTCTCCCGGCCAAAGACGAAAAGGACCATCTCGATTGTTACCAACACAAGGTTCAAAAGCCAGCATCTGTCATGGTATGGGGGTGTGTTAGAGCCCATGGCATGGGTAACTTGCACATCTGTGAAACTACCATTAATGCTGAAGGGTACATATGCATTTTGGAGCAACATTTGCTGCGATCTAGACAATCGCTTTTTCAGGGACATCCCTGCTTATTTCAGCAAGACAATGCCAAGCCACATTCTGCACGTGTTACAACAGCAAGGCTTCATCATCAGAGAGTGCGGGTGCTAGACTGGCCTGCCTGCAGTCCAGACCTGTCTCCCATTGAAAACGTGTGCGCATTATGAAGCCCAAAATATGACAATGGAGACCCCGGACTGGTGAGCAGCTGAAGTCTCATATTAAGCAAGAATGGGAAACAATTCTGCTTTCAAAACTACAACAATTAGTGTTGTAGTTCCCAAAAGATTACTGAGTGTTGTTAAAAGGACAGGTGATGTAACACAAAGGTAAACATGCCCATGTCCCAATTTTTTTGGGTGGTGTTGCAGGCATCAAATGTAGAATGAGCTGAATAAAGAATGAAATGTAGAATAAAGTTGATTTGTTAAAACATGAAATATCTTGTCTTTGTACTGTTTTCAATTGAATACAAAAAGGACTCGCAAATCATTGCTTTCTATTTTTATTTATATTTTATACACTGTCCCAACTTCTTTGGAATTGAGGTTTGTACATGTACATTGATTGTCTCACTATTTATTGTCATTAATAAGAATTTACTGACAAGTGTCACCAACCGAAACAGGCCTGTCAAAACAATACCATTTGTTTCGGTAGTGACTGTTTCGGTTGTGACAATTTTGGCTCATTTCGGCCACAAAACAAAAGATTTAGCAAGCACATGGTTAGCAACCACTTCACTGTGCAGATGCACCTTCCTTTTAATCAAATCTACAGTTATGAAATCAACTTTTTTTCTCTGATATGAAAACTTGTTTGGGTGTGACGTCTCTTAAAACCTAAAAACCTCTTAAGACTAATTTTCATACTTTGAAGGACAATTATATCAAAACGCTAAAACCTAGCTACTCACCATGTGGCCTTGATTCATATGAAGACTGTGTAATTTCCTGGTTAAAAAAGGGGTGTGTGGCTACAAGCAGGTTCACTGCACAGACTCAAACAGTGTACGTTTCGGTTGTGACGTAAAAATTGGGGACAGCATTTTTTCGATAGGTTTTTTGAATTATAAAATGTATTACAAAATAGATTGCATTATTTTAACTTATATTTGATAAAAATGCACATGCTTTATTGAATGAGATAAGTCAAATAATTGGCAAAAATATTTTGGGCATCATTTTTTAATGCACCAGTTTAAGGGTTGATAGTGGGGACAGCCATCTCCCAATAGGATTTTATACTCCCAAGAGTATAAGTGTTGATTTTGTATAAATGTAACTATTATTACTGCAATTTATATGTTGGATTATATTAAAACATAACATGATCTAATGAATTAAATAACATTGAAAGATTTAATTGGTCAATTTCTTACTTTTATCAGAGAGGGACAGCAATTTGCATGACTTTTGTAGAATGTCCCATATAATACTCATTTACTAATCGTACTAACTGTTAGATTAGATTTAATACTAACCTGCTAACAAACTAACATGTATATAATACTAACCAGCTAACCTACTAACATTAGGGTTTTAGAGTTCACTACTAACATTACTAATTACTAATTAATCTTGAGTTTCTACCTGCAGCTGTCATTTCCCTCCTCGTTATCCTATCCCTGTATCTATCTGTGATTTCACATTCTCTGCATGTGTGTCCACTTCCACGTTCTTCCCCTCCGAGCTGGGCACGTGTCTACCTGCTAACCCCAGGCCATTTGTTATCATTGTGTCTATGTGCATTCCAGTCCGTGTCTTACGTTCCCCCCATTATTGTATTACAGGTTGTTAACCCTCATTGTGCTCACCTGTGAGTAATTTCCCTTCCCTGTTATAATCCTGTTATTTCAGTCTTTCTTTTCCGTCTCCTGTCGTTATTTTATTTTTGTATTCTGTCTTCGTTTTTTTTTTTTTGTTCCTCTTTACGCCTCCCTGGTTTTTGACTTCTGCCTGTGTTCTCGCGACCCTGATTTTGGACTGTGATTTTGTACTTCTGATGTGCCTTCCCGGTTCTGACCCCAGACTGTTCTGTGACTACTCTTTGGACTCTGTTTTGTACCGTTGCCCTGTCCTCCCGGATTTCGACCCTGCCTGCTTGTACTACGGATTGCTGCCTTGCCCCTATATTAAACTTCAGTTTTTCTACTTCCCGTCTGCTATTGGGTCCTGTTTCCCACCTACCCTAACAGGGATAGGTTTTACGAGGATGTGGGGTAATGTAATTATTACCGTTATTTTCGTCCCGTCCGAATCTGACATGTCAGTAACTTTTGCGGACTGTGCGCACCCGCGCCAGTAAAGATCCCGGTGTATTTTATAGTGGTAAATATTCTGTTCTTTCTGTAACAATATTAGCCTGTTACATTCTGTTATATTTCCTGTTATAACCAGTCCGTTATAAAGTCCCGTACCGAAGGAAAGAGGAAAACATTTTTTCCAGCCTTGACAAAATAAGCGCGGATTATTTTCTTATTAGACGCGCAAGTGAGGGAACCAGGACATGTGAAGAGTCCTGGACATGAGTTACCATTGCAGCCACAATAATTACACATGTAATACAAAGTGCGGAACATGTTTATTCAAAAAACAAACGTTTTCATTCACTGTCCTTGCTCAGTTTTGAAAATAAAATTGGGGGCGATCAATTGCCTTTAAAATGAAGTGTTTATTTAAATAAACAAAAAGGACTAAATTTATGACATGAGAGAGAGAGAGAGATGCAATTCTGATAACTAGAAGAATCTACGCTAGAATTAATAGGAAAGGAGTGCCAATCATAATGACACCACCACAGCAAGGTGTGGCTAGAAGTACAATACTGTTCACATGTACTTTTTAGGCTATTGCAGTCAGAAATATTCACTCTCAAAATCACAGATGTCATTTGTATTTTTCCTCAAAGTTTCTCAAAATCTGTAGGCTAAATGACTATAGCGTCACATTTGTTCCTTTACCCTGAGCGAGCAATGAGAGATTTTGAGAACAGAGAAATATATTTTGCGAGCACTTTTACTCATATGTCCTCTCGCAAACTGTTACTCGGTGCGCAGGCAGACCGCTGCGCTCTCTCCCCCTCTCTCTCCCTCTCAACCTCTCCACTCTGTGCGCGCTCAGGTTTGTTTCTTACGCTCGCTCAGATCGCTAGTTTCAGCATTGCTGCGTTCAAGTGGTGTCGGAAGATCCGAGTTGGCAAGTCGTTCTTCTGACTTTGACGTTGCTGGGCGCTCACACAATGAATGAACAACAACAACAACAAATTGGCGCACCACAGCCACATGTAAGTTGTTTTATTAATTTGATTGTATACCGTGTTTTATTAACCTTTATGAAGTTAGTACGTTTGTTTGTGACATTAATGTTACATTTTTAGCTCGCAAACTAGCGGTTAGCCATCTTGGTAGGTTGCTAACTCAAGCTAATGCAACATGTCACACACCTAATGTAAACTATCATCTCTGAGAAATTTTGCATTAATTAAAATCTAAGAAATATGTTTTTAGGCAGTGTGTTACATCTCATTGGCTATTGCTGTGATGCTAGAAGGGGTAAATGTTACGTTACTATCTTACATATCACATAATGACATGACTATAACGTTAGTCAATAGCCAATGAGATGTAACACACTGCCAAAAAACATATTTCTTAGATTTTAATTAACGCAAAATTTCTCAGAGATGATAGTTTACATTAGGTGTGTGACATGTTGCATTAGCTTGAGTTAGCAACCTACCAAGATGGCTAACCGCTAGTTTGCGAGCTAAAAATGTAACATTAATGTCACAAACAAACGTACTAACTTCATAAAGGTTAATAAAACACGGTATACAATCAAATTAATAAAACAACTTACATGTGGCTGTGGTGCGCCAATTTGTTGTTGTTGTTGTTCATTCATTGTGTGAGCGCCCAGCAACGTCAAAGTCAGAAGAACGACTTGCCAACTCGGATCTTCCGACACCACTTGAACGCAGCAATGCTGAAACTAGCGATCTGAGCGAGCGTAAGAAACAAACCTGAGCGCGCACAGAGTGGAGAGGTTGAGAGGGAGAGAGAGGGGGAGAGAGCGCAGCGGTCTGCCTGCGCACTGAGTAACAGTTTGCGAGAGGACATATGAGTAAAAGTGCTTGCAAAATATATTTCTCTGTTCTCAAAATTTCAAAGTGCTCACAAAATATATTTTTCTGTGCTCAAAATCTCTCATTGCTCGCTCAGGATAAAGGAACAAATGTGACGCCATAAATGACAGAACGTTCTCGGTTAACGCAACCCCTGGTTGCAGCGAAGATGTAAGGACACATTAGATAATACCAGCTAAAGCAAAACATGAGAAATATGGCTTAATTTTGTTCTTATGGCGAAGATGAGATGCGTGTGAATGCGCTTGTTATATGAACAGGAGCAGGCACTGCGCTACTGGCAGCAGACAATCCAAAGAAGTGCAGAAAAATTTAGAAGGGGCGTGCCGGGCGCCAAATTGCGCCCCTGTCATCATGGCGCTCTAGGCGGCCGCCTTGTCGCCTATACTGTAAAGCCAGCTCTCTCTGGTCACATATATGAATATGAAAATCACAGAGAATCAGCATTCTATCGGATCCAGACTTGAGGATAAAAAATCTGATAAATCCAAAATAAATGGCCTGTTCGATTTAGGAGGTTTGTACACAAGGGCACAAAGCACTGAATTTTACAGTTACATTTTAATCAGTTACACTTTAAAGCTAGAGTACACTTTGACAAGCAGACAGCAATTGAAACAACTCTTGAATATCACAGCTACTCCTCGCTCCTACCAGCAGTCCTAGGGGAACTGAAAAAGTTAGTCAGTAGGAGAAAGTTCAGAAAGTGGGCTCAACTCATCAATAGAGCCAGGTCTCAGTCACAAATAGAAAATCCAATCCACGGGATTCAAGAAAATCCTTCAAAATAAATGTCTTGTTGGATAGCGATCTAGCATTAGCCAGAACCATCCTGAGGCTGAATCACTGATCAACAGCAGGGAAAAATTTCTGAGGTTTGCTCCACCACCACGAAATTGCGGCGTTCCAGGAAAGTAGCGAAGGGAGGAGACTGATGGGCCTTAGATCAGGGACAAGGAGCGCCTAGAGATGAATTGGTCATTCCCAAGCCTGAACCCATCACCGGGAAGCAGAGAGCAGTCATGAGGCCAAAGATACCCTGATCTTCACCAAGACGCCTCATTTCCCCCGTCTTCTGCAACGCTTCTCTTGGTGGAGAGTGCATGGCAGGCGGCAAATGCCAGAGCAGCTACCGGCAAGAGTAAAGGAGGGTGGTAGAATCTTTGTCCCCCCAAATTTCAATTGCCCAGATCTTCAATGTTAAATGTTAAAGAACGTTCAAATGTTAAAGAAGGCTTGGCAATCGTACACCAGGACATACGAGCCATTATGGTGAACAAGGGCGCAAACAGAATAAATACAAACGACAATGACAGGTGGGAGACGGCTTGCCAACACACCCACCAGCACCATTATAGATCTCATTAGCTAGATTGTGTTTTCCCACTTATCCTTATGTGCTAATAAACATTTTATAGTTTAAGTTCCCTTTGTTTAGGGTTATGTCATCTGTAGTAAAGTTATCTAACTAGTAGGTTAGAGTCAGCAATTGAAACTTGAACAGTTCTAGCTAACAAACTAATTTTGGTTGGCTGATTAAATAGCAAAATAGAGCTGTGCCGGTATTCGGTATTACCGTATACCATGGTAACAAATTTACACCGCGGTGATGAGTGAATTACCAGGGTCATACGGTGATAATTTTTTTCTGTCATTATAGGCTACTGATTGAAGCAACCAAATGCACTGACCAGACAGAGGATGAAGCGAGTGGGCTGTATACAAATTGACACTTGAAGTTGCTGGTTGTCATCGCAGTTCCACACATTGGCAGAGTGAATTCGGAGGTTGTGGTGGGTTTACACCGAGGGACTAGTCTGATATAACAAGTTATTTAATCACAGTGTTTCCCCTACATAGACTCATCTGTGGCGCACTGCCACAATATCATCACGGCTGCTACAAAATAAAAGGTTAATAACAGGTTTTATTTATAAAGGGTGCACCGCACACGTGTTTCCTGCACCCGACACTCACTTGTTTGGAGATGTACAGTCATCACAGATGAGCCACCACAGAAATCGGCCACAGAAAGTTTATCTCTCTCCTCGCAAACACATTTAGCTTTAACGAATTATATAGAACAAATTTACCAAATTTATCAGAATTGATCTTACGAAAGTTTGACAAGCGAGGCCCAATGTGTGTGTCAAGATGGTGCAAATTGGACAGACCAGTGGAAAGTCCGACATGGCAGACTTCATAGGTCCTTACAGTTAATTTGTTCTTCGTTGGTACAAGTTTTTTAACAAATGGGTCATGAACTGCAATTGTTTCATGGGGTCACCAAATTTGGCATTTCAACAAAAAAACAGCTGTTAAACCAAACTGTCAGTGAAATGGAAAATTCAAGGAGTATAATTATGTTAATAAGTGTATAAGATATATTTATTATTAAGAAAGGTTGCTGTTTAATGCTAAATCAAAGCCCATTATGATTATCAAGAAAGTAAGAGTATTTTAGTTGCAAGAACAGAGCCAGCTGAAGAGCTTGGGTGTGGTTACAGTTTTAGATAATTGCAGAAGTTAGTAGAATGTCGGGATCACTAATCTCCAAAACTACAATTAGACACCACCACGCCAAAAGGCTAAAGTCTCATCTCATCAAACCATAAACATAAGCGCCTGGAGTTTGCTAAATGTCATTGGAACTTTGACTGCGACCGGGTTCTATGGTCAGATGTCACACGAAGGCAAGAATAGAGATTTGTGGTCACAAAGACCAGAGGTGGGTTTGGTGTAAGAACAGGGATGGTCATGCAGAAAAAAGCCTAATCTCCATTGTGAAGTTATTTACCGTAGCCTAACCAAGAGAATCAGTTGCATAACTAGCTGTTAATGTCAGTCTGACAATCCGAGCAGTGCCTTGACCCTGGTGAATTTGAAAGTGTGGCCAGGCATGCTCTTGTGGACCTGAAACATAGCTTGGCATTTCTGTTACTAGGCTATGTGTTGTGACTAGAAGGTAGAAGGTAGGCCTATAGGCTACAAGAGATTTAAGTAAGTAAAACCACAATCTGAAATCTGTGACTCGAAAAAGTGTCACAGTCTTGTGAATTTAACTGTGTAAAACTATAAGGTCAGGTAAATTGGCTATTCCCGACCGAAACGCGCATAGCAAAACAAAATACAAACAGTAGGAACCAGCAGTAAAATAACCTCAACTGGGTATTACAGGTTTTATGCTAGCCTATCAATTGATGTCAGTGCTAAATAAAATGCGTTTCAATACGTAACGGTAACAAAGGGAGGCCAGTCCCGATTCCGTAAGTGATGTCAGCTCGTAAGCTGATCCAAGGTCCCGGCAGGTGCGTGGACTCCTGGAGACTTCTTCTCCGAAGTTGGGTCGCGACAGGTTTCCAGTCAGGTCGACATGGACGTGCACAGGTCTCCACTTGAGTCCGGCCGCAAGGGAGACAGTAGAGGAACAGTTTGAAGAAACGTGTCCTCAAAACAGCTGTTGAGAATAAACCAGCTTGGTTTATTCTGTGGACGGTGGCAGGCCAACTCTGTCTCGGTGATCAGGCGAGATGCGGGTTGGGAAACGCAGAAGTCCGTCAGGGTTTCAGTGGTGCGTCTGGTAGGGGTCAGACTGCGTCTTTCCCATCAGAGCCGTCCGGGTTCAGTGATGCGTCTGGTACGGGTAAGACTGCGTCTTTCCCATCAGAGCAAAGTTGGTAAAGTTCCATGGGTTTTTATGGTCAAAATTAATTTGATCCCAATTGGTAGATGGCTTTAGGGCACCCATACAATAAATTGGCTCATTTCCTTGGAACCAACAATAAACACAGATGGATCAGCCATTTCCAATCACCTCAGGGTGTGCGTGCGTGTGTTAAATTGGGGGTCCCCCCTCTCCTTCTCAAAAGAGGGGGGAGTTCCTGCCTGATCGATCAAGCAGTCTGTGTTCATCTCAGAGTCACATGAAGAATGTGTAGAGGTACTCCATTGTGCCTCAGTTGATCAGGAGTGTTAATTGTGAATGACTCCGCAGGAGGCCTAGTCTCATGATCAGAAAGCCAGAGTCCCAAAATGTCCCTGTGTAACTATTACACTGGTAATGCATAGTGCATCTTCTGACTGAAAATAGCTGTTTTCCAGAGTTTGGTGTTTGCCAGTAATAGCTAAAGCAGCAGCTTTTTGTCTTTGCCAGTCATGCCCCACAGTGTACTCAGACTCAAAAAAAATAGGAACTAATGTCCTCATTGAAATCATACATGACGTCCTCTTCTTTTTGAAAGTCATTAACCATACTACTTGTGCTAGCCACATCTCACCAGCAATGATAGGTGACCATAAAATCTGGGTAGTGTCCCACTTGTTTTCGTATTCCTATGGCTAGGGGGCAGGGGACTGTGACTGAAGAAAAAATTCCCTCACCATTCTGTGCTCTCAGAAACTTGTATTTCCTTTTGGGAATCTCTGCCTCTTAATAGATGCGTGTGGCTGCCCAGGGACCAAAAACATCACCGGGAGGCAGATATCTAGAAATTTAGAACACTGGAAATTAAATATTATTATAGAATAGATAAATGGACTAATTTACCATCAAAAATGTATTTCTTGGGTGAAGTTCCCCTTTAATGAAAACTTGACTTCCAAATTTACTTCATCTTGTACTTTTTTACTGGCACATCAAATGAAGCATGCTGCACGCAAAAGGATCCTCGATAAAAATCCAACAGGAAGAATGACAACCAAAAGGGAGTGGCTCCATTTTAATTTGAGAGCCCTTCCTTGTTCTCATATCCATTTAATAAAAGTGCCAGGAAGGACATTGGCGAAGACAATGACATTTCCACTGTGTCCTGGCACTAGCTGAAGCACAATATCCGGTGTAAGGATATTACTGTGGAGTATCTGTCCCTTTCATCAGTTTCAAATTTTGTCCTTTTCAGAGAGGTCTTCCAGAATGCAGTCAGTCTGTCCATGTTAATAATAATAATCATAATTTGTAATAATAATAATGTTGCCCTTGATCCAAAGTATACGACAGGATGTCTTCTGCTAAGAATCGGAGCATTATGGGATAATACTTTAGGATAAAATATAATGGCTCTTTACCGTAAACTTTAATTTGCTTTAGAAATTACATGTATTTAACACAGTATTATTCATTATTGCTGAATAAATGACAATCTTTAAATTATTTTAATATGTTAATTCTGCTATTCAGTCCTGAAGGACAAGGGTTTTATCTACTCCTGTACTGCCAAGGTCTTTGTGTAATAAATATATCATAAATATGAAATAAACTGGAGGCCCGATAGATATAAATTATCTGGATGTAATGAGATGCATGTAGAGCACAAATAGCAAATTTGGTTATTTTGAACATGAATTATTAGTTTTGTGTGACTATATGTTAGAAATTGATGAGAGAGAAAAAACACAGAACTTGTACAATTTCATTGATCAATATTGCTGTCCAGTAAGGTGGAAAGTTGGCCAACTCTTACTCCTTGTCTCATGGCTTCTTCCTTTCCGTTTGTGTGTGTGTGTGTGTGTGTGTGTGTGTGTGTGTGTGTGTGTGTGTGTGTGTGTGTGTGTGTGTGTGTGTGTGTGTGTGTGTTTTCTCCTAGAGTAATAAAAAATGTAGTTGCTTCACTGGGTATACACTAGCCCTAATTACTTTTACTTTGTTAAATGGTCTTTCTGCTTGCAGAGTGAGCTGAAAAGAGAGATAACAGAATGTGGCATTTATTAATATTGAGGCAAGCCATGGACGGTGTGGAAAAATTAAATTCAACACATCATTTCCACTCTGAGGTTTGTTTAAGATGGTGGAATAATCAAATACACACACATTGGTTTTACGAGAACACACAGTCATCGGGAAACATAAAACAGGTTCTTGCAAATGTTCACCGTCAGTTTAAAAGACAGAAAACTGTACAACGTGGCCTGTGAAAATATATCATCTTACCCCATCATTGTGAAAAAACATAATCACAAGGCTTGAAAACAAATTTAGAAAGTGATAGACTTGTAATAATTTATGTTTGTTATGTTAGCAGTGTTTTCAAGTGTTTTACAGGTTGTAGTGGTCTAATTATGAATCAATCCTGAATGCACTGTTTGCAGTGTCTTTTAGTTCAACATTGAAAACACACTTTGCAGTCAGCACTAATATTTACTAATATTGGAGATTATTTGTGGTTATATTCTACTTTTGATGGTGTTAGTTGCGGTTGGACATGATAGACCCTTGTATTTTGTATCCTACATCTTCCAGTTTTTTTTGTAACTGGACTCAATTATCACAATTATTATATTTATTTACTCATAATGGGATAAGATAAAGGGTAAGATAAATTAATTATTCAATTACTTCCCCAGCTGGAAAAAGCTATTAGTGTATGGATGTTTGCTCAATTTTATACGCAAGTACATGCAAAGTGTAAAGGGCTTGTACTGATAAAGGTAGGAACAAATATCACTTGAAAGCTTCAGCCGGTTTCTCTGCAATTTCCTGCGGTTCATTCCAGAAAATTATTTTCCAGCAGTAATAAAACTTTAGATCCACTGAAGGAAAGGAAAGAAAATAAACTACTCTAAAGACAAGTGTTCTTCAAAGCAACCTAAGCATATATTGTCTTGGCAAAGTTCAAAAACTTTGGGCTGTTTGATTGGCAATTTTAGATACAAACTGGAAACTTGCACTTTAAAATGAATCCCCAATTGATCTGGACAGACTAGAGTGACTAAGCACCACTCATGTAGCAAGCTCACAGCTGGCCTTCAGGTAGGAGCCAGCAGGCATCCATCATGCAAGAATAGCCCTGAGAAAAAAGTTATAATTTTAATGAGCCAAGAGGCAAAGTAAAAAAAAAAAACTGTGCATGTGGTGGAGTCCTATGAGAAATGCTGTAAACCTTGTAATGTCTGAGAAAGAAAAAAATAAAAATGAGTCTGTGGATAAATGCTTACAATGGGCAGCAAATAAAAAGAAATGAAATACGAGAACGTTTGTAAAGCATTTGTATTTTCATAAATCATTTAATAGTGGCCCGACATGTACTGTAGGCCTGTGACTGCTAATGAAAGCCATTGCCTCTCCAACATGAACTTGCTGTATTCTGTAAAGAAGAGGAATGAGAATTAATGATCAAAGGATTCATAAAGATGAAGGCGGTTATTAGCAATACAAGTGAAACCTGTGGAGGGTTCACAGCTTATTGTGAAGGACACAACGGCGGCACTCCTTCCCTAAGCAACGAGGGGACGATTGCTTAAATAAATAGATCCTAAGGACAGCATGCGGTGGTCTTAGTGCTGACCTGGGAAGTCACAGTGTTGATGGAGTGGTCTTTCTGCTCCTGGGGTGGTCCTTTCCCTTTTTACGTTTGAATGGTCTTTATTTTCACACAGTGCAAATGGCAAGCTTCAGGCAAACAAGATATTTATGCTAAATTATAACATCTAGTTATCACAATCAGTTTGTTCTTCTGAGCATCATGGAGATTACAGGAAATGAATAGGTTCTAGGTAACAGTACTGCCAGTACCAATAGAGTTTCAAGTCGCACACCAGTTTAAGTTTGGGATGCTACAAGAAATTCTCAAAGATAAACAATCTAAATGTAGGAATGGCTCCACACCAATCTACTGTAATTGTTCCTTTGGGGTGAGAGAACATCAAAGTCTGCATTATTTTTTAATAAAAACAACCTAATTAATGTTTATTTTTTATCCTTGTACAAACAGAGGAAAAGAATGGTGGATGATTAATAAAAGGCTTGGGTAGGAAAAGATAGCATTCAGTGCTGCTGATCCAGGGTGTATTTTTACAGATGAAAGAAACCATCTAAAATAGAGCTGACAGCATGTCCGGGAGTGGATTATGATTCAGTGCTCTCTCTCTTGCAGAAAACAATCTACTCTATAGGTTTAATCTCCACAGAATCCTCAGAAAGAGAGTTTAGAACTCAACAAATGCACTCTAAATCGAACTGGAGTAATCTCCATGCATTATTCATTGCTATATTATATATATTTTTGAACAGCAGCTGTCAGTAAGCAGTAAGCTCAGTTTTGTGCTGAAACTATTTTGCACCTCTGTTGTTTGTAAGGATGCGTTGCAACAGATGGGAGCTGATTTTTTCACGAGGAGGCAAGGTGGAATTAAAGCATTAAAGCTCTTTCTTTCTGCAAGTGTGTGCCTGAAGCAATTAAATCAAGACCAGTGGTGAGGCAAAGCACCTCTGACTGAAACAGATGCAATGTCAGCAAATGGACAGACACTAAACCTGTCACGAATATAAGTTGGATATGAAACTAAAACTAGTCCCAATTGATTTAGGCCATGTAGGAGTTAATTACAGTATGAATGCCGTTCACCTTGAGCTTGTTCATTGCATTGCCCCATGCCTCTCACACAATACAGTGACCTGGAACAATGGACAATGTAAAAAGAAGACTGATTGAAATCTTGACTATTATCCATCTCTAGCATTTTATGACGAAAAAACCAGGGAGTATTAAATAAAATGGCATTATAGTATATGACCCTTAATTAAAGTGACAATGGGTAGACCTTCAGTCTAATTTGCTAGTGACAGATGGAACATGAGAATACAGAGATTGTCTCCTTTCAAAAGCTCTGATGACCCAACTGGTATCCAGCACCATGTTTTACTCGTTACTAAGCAATGCTCATTAATTTTGCTCTTTAATACAGATAAGAATGTGAGGAATGTACTGTAATCTGCAAAACTCCTAACATTTTTAAGATTCATTTTTCCATTCAAATAATTGGACTGGGTGAAAGAGAGCCACTATAGAGGTCTAAGATTAAATATTGCTGTCATACTGCTGTCAGGCAATGTTGCAGCTATGTTGGAGAAAGGCTGTGCTGTTATTATATTATGTTACCTGGGGTCCCTTTGGTGATTACAGTTGGCAGTCCATCAAAAATACAAGAAAAAGTTCAGGAAAGTAAACTGAATTAAAGCTCTCTGCCATGCAGAGACAAACAACAAATCCGCAAAGTCCTCTGAAGAGCGAATAGATTTATTGGGTATAATTCCTGGCTGTGTGTCATACTGCAGGGACAAAGACCAATCAAAGCAATTTAAAAAAAAAATGCTTTGCATGGATCGCAAATCAACTACAAAACATTTTTCAATCATATGAAATGAGATCCTTTTGAATTTTGGACACCCCATTGCTCGGTTCTTGAGACCAATGCTGTGATTCCATTATGGCAGACCTGAGCATTTCACACCTCATCTCCTTTGATCTCACCCTCATACAATGAATGAAAATGGAGGAGATATGGTGATTCAAAGAGACCCAGGCTAAGTGAGAAGCAAAGAATTGCAAAAGATGTGCACATAAATGAGGCTACCTGAAAACATACCTCTCCAGTAATAAGCTGACCACTGTCACTTAACCAACATGCTGAATTTAAACTTGAATTAAAAAAATAATAATAATAATAATATATATATATATACTGTATATATATATATATATATATATATATATATATATACACAGTATATACAGTATATATATATATATATATATATATATATATATATATACAGTACCAGTCAAAAGTTTGGACACACCTACTCATAGATTTTTTCAGTTTTCCACATTTTGGAATAGTAAAGACATCAAAACTATGAGATAACACAAATTTAATTATGCAAAAACCAAAAAAGGGTTAAACAAATAAAAAAAAGTATTATATTTTAGATTCTTCAAAGTAGCCACCCTTTGCCTTGATAACGGCTTTGCACATTATTGCCATTCTCTCAAACAAACAGGTATTCCACAGGTAAACAGGTGATGCCATCATGACTCTATATAAAAGGATATCAAAAGACTCCTGATATCTTATTTCCAGGTACTCTTAGAAGCGATACTATAACCTCTGCATTTGAATGGATCTCTATGGGAATTGGGGGGTGGGACTAGATTTAGCTTTAAATTACACTGGAACAGTGTGGAACACATGGTTGGCTAAATGGCTGTAAGTCATCAAGGGTCTGACGTATCAAACAAGCCTTAAACCATCACTCTGCTGCCAGAAATACAGTATATATGGATGGATAACTTGAAGGGTTTCTTCTCCTGACTTATTTTTCCATAGAGTTCAATGGGAAAATTTGTCAGGAGAAACAACCCTTCAAGTGATTTCATAGTTTTGATGTCTTTACTATTCCAAAATGTGGAAAACAGTAAAAATAACGGGAAAAAACCTTCTATGAGTAGGTGTGTCCAAACTTTTGACTGGTACTGTATATATATATATATATATATATATACAGACGGGTGATTGGAATAGATGGAAACTCAATTTTGCAAGTGGGAATTACTATATTTTCATCAGTATAGGGAGATAGATATCTATGGGTCCAAAAACCTATCCGAAACGAAATCTGAAAATGTATTAAATACTTTGTCCATTATGCGCAAAGTATCCACCAAAGCACACAGTATTCTAGGGTGCACTGTGTTGACATGAGCCCCAGAATACTGCCGTTTTTTGTTTAAGACTTTGTGCGTACAGTATATACGCAGTTTTCAAAAAAACAATGCACACCAAGATATGTGGATGTTAGCAAGTAACTGTCATTTCAGAGTTGCTGCTGTTGATTTTTTCAAATGTACATTTTTGGCGCTTTGACCGCCACAAACTTATCGGGGTGATGTCAAGTTCAGTTGCAGCAGATATCTACAAAACTAGTGAGTTCTCACCGAAAGTACCTAGATGGATAGATAGCACTTTGTGTATGTAGAAACATATCAATATAACATTTTTGGGTGAACTGCCCCTTTAAGAGGCAGCCTAACTGCCTCACAAAATGCAAAAGCGTCATTAGCTTGGTGGTTAGAGCAACCGCCTTGCACCCTGGAGACTTCAGTTCGAGCCCCGCCAGGTCTCGACCATTAACCCTATTTACTTTGGCCCTCCAGAGGAAATTTCCAGCTGTTTTCTACTAGTTTATTTAAATGTCAATATCTCAAAAAATATTCCTTGCACATCCATGGTTTAAAGTTTGAATTGAAGAAGAAGCTGTATCATTCAGAAATTTGCAACATAATACATTTATTTCAGAATAGTCACATACAGTATATATATAATAACCATAACATACGTCGCCGAATGTATTTAAATATGTTTAAAAAAAACGTACCAAAGCGTGTGTGTATTTATACAAGAACAGCAACATATTTCAGCCCTAAGTGCGACGGGTGGTCGCTGTGGAAATGTTTACTGTACAGGACTTTGGCGAAATGTAACAAGATAAACTATTTAGGGTTAATCAGAAAACAGCTGTAGCTGAATATACTGGTAAGTACTTGGTTTCCTAAACATATTTATACGAGAGATGTTGGAGAAAAAAAGTAGGTGTCTTCTAAACCGAAAGTGCATCAGGTACTGTATATATTACAGTAAGCAAGGGAAAATGGCGAATGCTCATTTGTATGTTTTAAAAAAATATTATTGTTTCTATACGTGAACATGATTTTCTTAGCATGTATAAACGGTGCATTTTATGCATTTTACTTTGGGCTATTAATAACACCCTCCTATTTTATGGCACTGCAGTATAACTGGAGAAGCTGAGGTTTTCGCAAGCGGCTACCCTTTTAAAAAATACTGCGTCAAAATTTACGGGGTTTTCTTAAAGGTGTAGTTTATAATTTCAGACAAACATGAATACTGTAATTGAGACGCATACGTCTCAACCACTAGGGGCAAAGCTTATAGGGCTACATTTATTTTTGATGAAAATGATGTACACGTTATGCTTTTCACATGTAAGTATGTTCTTTTTCACATTAAAGAACATATTTTCTTTTGCAAATAAATTGAACAATATTAATTAATTTTCACAACAGAGGTGAAATTCAACCAACATAGTCTGCTACTCGCTACCACCAAAAGATTTACCGCAGATGACATTACACAGTACCAGAAATATCCTATTTGCCAGGCAGAAAAAATTTAGTTTTAACACAAAGGATCATCTGGTTAAAATTGTGTTGTTGCAGTAATGTAAAACAGATAACTGTGCCATACATGTACAAGCCCTCTACGGTATTCCACTGCACTTACACTTGACTATTGTACACCTGACAGTGACCAAAATATAGCTGCGTGCATTGAGCAAACACTCAATGCCAGACTGATGTCAGCTCTTGCAATGAGTAACAGTCTACCATGGTTACAGGCGTAATACAACCCATTGAAAACACTCATCGTAATCCATTTAAAAATATTACAAACACTTTCATGTATTTGTAATTCATGGTAAAGTAAAAATGACTGCATCAAGGCCTAACTGTTAACTGTTGAAATTACACTTAGGGCTCTATTTTCAAACCAGCGCAAGGGGACGGTATAGTCAAACGCAAGCTTGTTGACAGCATCAACGTCTTAAAACTGGCGCTATGGCGTTTCTCAGCAATACCGCTAGGATCAACAAATTCTCAACATAACATCCTTTCGCTTGCGCTGCAGTGGGATGGGTGGCGCTGTCTGGGGCGTGTTCTAAAATACTTTCGGCTCAGTGACAATTTGAACCAACGAAAACCCATTGCGTTATGATCCGCTGGAACCACCTCTTAGCGGCAACGCAATAGACTCTGGCAATTTGTCAACTTGTTAGTCATGTAGTTCTATGTAGTGTCTATAGGTGATGCCAACATTACACTTCCATTTAATGAACAAATAGCCTATAATTATTATTAATTAATTAATTTTAATTTAAACTACTAGAATAAAACAGGACAGCTTACAAGAAACTTGCGATCATGTAGGCCAATAGCCTATAATATATAAATTACACATTGACACAGTTGAATCATAAGCCTACCATTTGAATCATAATTATGCCTACATCACCTCATGTAGGCTAATTAATGCATTCGCCACCTCCTCCCGTGCCTTCCGAACTTCTGGGAGACGAGGTGGTGTGGATTGTGATCCATAAATTACTAGTCCTAGCCTGTACTTCTGTTGCAAGTATGTCTGATTCCTGTGCGGAAAATCGCTCTTGTCGTTGACGGTCCAGTGCGTTTGGGTTGCTCATTATGAAATTGCATGGAGCGATTGCGTTCCAACTGGCTTTTTTTTAAAGCATGAGAACAACAATTTGATTGGCTACCATAGAGACACACCTTGGACATTTAAACCCAGCCTTTTAGCAATACCGCCATCAGATGCGCCAAGATTGCCGTCATGAAATTACCTAATTTCTCGCCGACACGCCCTCAGAGCGATACCGCCAAGCGATTACTCTTGCGTTCACCATTGCGTTTGGTTTATTAAAATAGAGCCCTTAAACTGACAGAGGTGAAAGTAAGCCAACATGGTCTGGTACTTGCTACAACAGAAATATTTACCACAGGTAACATTATGTGGAAGGCTACTGGAAAAAATATCCAATTTGTCAGGCAGAGAAAATAAAGTTTTCACGCAAAGGATCATCTGGTTAGGATTGCGTTGTTGCATTAATGTAAAAAAGTAACTGTGCCAAACATGTAGGCTACAAGCACTCTATGGTATTCCATTTCCACTTGACTGGCCAGCTGGGTATACAACCCATTAAAAACACTTATCGTAATCCATTTAAAAATATTACAAATACTTTACTATTTGTAATTCAAGCTTATGTGTTTCTTTGAGCTAGAATGTATGTGTTTGCATGTATTGTGTATGAATGTCTCTCTAGATTTACTTATCCTATGGTTATATATATATATACATTTACATGCATTATCATGCAGTTACTCATAACAAGCACAGTACAAAAATAAATGGTTACTGTAGCTCACAATACTGCTTACTATATATCACTGTAATAATGATTACATTTAGACTACTAGGCAACACAAGCGCGTATGACACAGCCTTGTCTTTTCGCAACATCGTAGGCCTAAACGCATCAACCAAAATGAACAAGTATACTGCCAAGATAAAAGACGGTCAATTTCACCATTCATGGCCATTTAAGTAAGTGTTTACATTACAACTTTGCCTTATGCAATATAGATATTCAAATTATATCAGAATGTTCAATACATGCATTTAGGAAGAGTCGCAAAGGTGGAGCCATATTTCATGACAGCAGATTTATTGATTTTCTCAAAGTGACAACAACCACTGCGTTTCTACTCTTAACTAAGGTTACTTTAGGGTCATTCCATGTCAAATCAACCAGTGGTCCCTGCATGACCCTCTCAGATTTTGATGAAACTCCATCATAATAATCCATTGTATGAAAAATGAACACACACAACAAATTAGCCTCATACGACATGTCGTTTCCGAGATATGGCCTCCTGAAATTTGCTCAAAACATCCGTCTTTCACGCTCGCGAGTCGTGAAAATGCGCGAATGTGATTTCTTCCGACTTTGGAAGCTTATAACTTGGGATTGGTAACAGCTATAGAGCTCAAACTTGGTATCCTAACTTACTTTCTTCCGTCTTGCACGAATCTGGCCAAAAAAGCTGAAATTTGGTTGATGAGTAGATCTAATAAATCTGTTTAACTGGTGCAAATTTCAGAAAAAGTTTTAACTGTCCACATGGTGATCCATTGACAAGACGGACGATTGTGTTTTTGACTTTTTTTTCACCCGGACCCAACTTTGGATGGATGTCATTCCTTTACAAATGAATTGATTAGCCTGTACTTGCTTGTGACCATAGACATACACCTATAGATAATACATCTGTGATATGGGATGTACTGTATATGTCCACTCGTATGGGCACAGGGTGACCTCGAAAATCACCAAAAACATGTGCGACTGAACAAAGTGGCTACTTTGGGTGCATATAACTTGAAAAGGGAAGGGGATAAAAGTAATCTGAGCACGATGGAAGAAAGAAAGTTAGAATACCAGGTTTCAGCTCTATAGTTCTTACCAATCCCAAGTTATAATTTCATTTCATTTTATTAATACAGGGAAAAAAGATAATAGTACATAAGTCCTAAAATCTTTGGGCCCTACTCAGTACATTACTGGTTTACAGAGGGTTCCCTGTCCTACAGCATAGAAAAATAAAAATAAAAAGATGAACAGAAAATGAGAAAAATTTAGATGTACAGTAATTAAAATGTGAGAAATTACAGAAAGAATGTAGAAACAATGAAAAAAATAATAATATTAAAGTGAGTGTTTATGGAGCAGACACAGCGTGATCTGAAATTAATTATAGTCTAGTGTTGACAGATTTGGTTATTTATAAGATGAGATTTGAGCTGTTTTTTAAAGTTGTTAAAATGTATATTTGTCCTTATATTTAATGGTAAATTATTCCATGATTCTGTGTTTCTATTGAAGAATGTTTTTTGACCAAAATTGTTTTTGTATCTTTGAAGTGGATTTAATGTGTTTGTAATGGAACGGGCTTGTCTTTGTTGTCGGTTATTGGAATGACGTGGCAATAGGTTCTTAATGATCTGAGGAAGAGTATTGTTTTGTATTTTATGGTAAAGTTTTAAGTTCAGTAATATTTGGTAATTTTCAAAAGTGAGTGCGTTTACTTGTTGCAAGGCAGTGCAATGATGTGTGCGAGATGGTAATTTCACATGAATTTTGTACGATCTATTATAAAGACGAATGATTGGGTCTAATGTGCATTTTGTAGCAGATGACCAAATTGGTAAACAATATGATAATGTCAATAGAATTATGGCATTTAAATATGTATTTGAAACGGTTCGTGTAAGATATGTCCGAATTTTATTGTAGACGAAAAGTTTTTTATTTAGCTGTTTTGCAAGGTATTCAATATGTGGTTTAAACGTCATATGATCGTCAAGCGTGACGCCGAGATATTTATAGGTACCCATTACTGACAAGGGTTAATTTTTTAGTTGTATAGGGGGCGGAGTCAAAAAAATTACATACATTGTGTTTTTTTAAATATTTAATGTTAAATGATTTCTGTGAAGCCAGTGGTGAAGAGCTTGTAGGTCCAATGAAAGTTTGGAATAAATGTCATCTATTTTATGTGCAGAGGTAAAGATAACGGTGTCGTCCGCGTATAGAAGCATTTGAGTTGATGAGCATACTGAGGGCAGATCATTAATATATAATATGAACAATAGCGGTCCTAGAATAGATCCTTGTGGTACACCGATATTGCTTGTAGTAGAAGTGGATTTAAGTTTATCTATTTGGACCAGTTGTGTTCTTTCTAATAAATATGATGAAAGCATGTTTATTGCAGTTGATGATAAATTGAACTTCGTTAACTTATTGAGAAGTATTGAATGATTAACGGTATCAAATGCTTTTGAAAAATCGATAAATATTGCACCGGTTATATTCCCTACATTTAATGATTGTCGAATTGATTCTGTGAGATATAATACTGCGGACGTGGTTGATCTGTTTGTTCGAAAACCAAACTGAAATTCATTTAAAAGACCGTGCAATTCTAAGTAGTCGGTGAGCTGAGTAGCTAGCACCTTTTCCAGGACCTTTGACATTATAGGAAGAATAGATATCGGTCTATAATTTCATATGACTGTTGGATCACCTGCTTTGTAAACGGGAATGATTTTAGATGTTTTCCATGTGGAAGGAAAAACAGACTTTGTAATACATAAGTTTATGAGATGATGGGTGACTGTTAATAAAGAATCCAAATGTGACATAAAGAAGTCTGAGTTCATGTCGTGTGTATCCTTTGTTTTGGTCTTCTTTAGAGAATGTGTGATGTTTATTAAACACTCTTGAGATATTTCTGCGAAGGAGAAAGGTTGTAATTGTAAGGAAGAAAATTCCAATTGTTGCACAGATGGATCAAAGCGGGCTGCGAGCTCTTCTACTGATGAAATAAAAAAAGTATTAAACGCGCAAGCAAGTTTATGAGGCTCTGTTAGCAATAATCCATGTGAGAAAACGCTTATCTTGCCTTGGTTATTTTTTGTCCTTCCTCCAGTTATGGTGTTCAGTGCATCCCACAGCTTTTTGGGGTGCAAAGAGGCTTCATTTATGAGGTTCTGATAATAATTAGTTTTTGCTTTCTGTAACTCGACGATACATTTATTTCTAATTGTCGCAAAAGCTTGTTTATCTATTAATAATTTAGTACGGTAGTAGTTTTTCATAAGTTTTGATTTTTGTTTGAGCAGACGTAATATATTTGATGTAATCCAAGGTAAAGAGAGTTTAGTTTAGAACTTTTTGTATATTTTTTAGTTATAGTCTTTATTTTTTCATGCATTCTCATGAGTATTTGCTCTGGGTTGTTCATCTTATTCTCCTCTTCCCAGTTAATGTTATTAATCTCATTTTGGTACGTCTGTTTTTTGGAACCTGGTATCGTTTTTATAACATTCAATTTGTGTCCCTTGTGTTCTATAATTTTTTTTCTAATAGCAAAGGTAAGAAAATGGTCCGATAATGTTGTTTTAATAACCCCATTTAGGTTATATTTTGTCGGTTTATTGGAAAAAATTAGATCAAGAATTGTTTCACACGTACTACATACTCGCGTTGGTTCCTTTATCAGTTGTTCAAGTCCAAATTTGGTTGCTACACGTTTGAGTGGTGTAGCAATAGTGTCATTCCAATTTAAGTTTAAATCACCAAGTAGTATGTATTCTTTTGTTTTTACCGACTCAAGAATAGTTGGTAGGGATGATACATAATCTATTGGTGACGTGTTAGGAGGTTTATATGAAATGAAAATATCTATAGCATGCTGAGACGTTAAATAAAAGGTGATTTGTAATGTTTCGGATGCCGTGTCTGTTAGATTATTTGTTGATGCGTACTTATTTGATACATATATTGCTACTCCTCCTCCATGTTTCCCAACCTGGTCTTTATGAAATAAATGGTAATTCTCAATATAAAGAAAGGAATCCGGAATTGTTGGTGTAAGCCAAGTTTCCGAGACAGCAAGAATATCTATGCTACTTTGTGTCATCAGCATTTTAGGACCACACAGGTTTCTATTAAAATACAATATTCCAAGTAAATTAATAGATAAATTCTTAGAATTTATTAAACATTATTAATATTAATATTATTAATAACAATAATAAATTCATAATAATTATGTATTTCTTAATTTACTTGGAATATTTGTATTTGAATAGAAACCTGTGTGGTCCTACAGAGCCTAGACATTATTTTGTTCACTACATTGTGTTCACAAATTGCATTTGTGATAGAGCTAGTTGAAATTATTATTATAATTATAATAATAATGCAATTGGCCCAAAGCACTGGATGCAGACAATTGTTCAAACATGTAGTCTAGTCATTTTTTACATTTATAAGTATAACACATCTGGGGCTCTATCTTGGCGATCTTGTCGCTTGGTCTAAGCGCATGGCGCTAAGTCAATTTAGGGCATGTCCAAGTCCACTTTTGTTATTTTAACTGCGTGTTTTTTGGGCGCTAAGCACGGCGCAACATGCAAATGGGCTGAAACTAGTCTCTTCATTAATTATAGGTGTGTCTTGGGTGTGACATGCAATAAACCAATCAAAATGTCATATCCCTTTCCCTTTAAAAGCCTGCTTTTCCACCTTGGCGGATTGCTTGATGGCGAAACAGACATGCTCATGCGTGTTTAGTGCGATCAAGGAATAGGCTAAATGAATCAATAGTATGATCAATATTATTCTGACTAACCATTAGCCTATGAGTTCCCGGCAATTCCCTACAGTGCTGTTGTTTTACAAAATATATGCGGTTAAATTTAGTTAAAAAGACCTGCAACAGCTGAGAATAAGCTATCAATGGCTTCAGTCTCACCTTAGAAAACGGCAAATTAGCGTTTGATTATGCAATGAAAGTGTCAAACATCAATTCCATGAGGCTGTTCTCATGGAGTTCTTGAAGTTCAAGCTTCATCTGAAGTTCATGTTATCTGCATAGTAATATTGATTAATAACATAAATACCGTTATTTTGCCTTAATGATGACACTAAATACAACAAAGCTGTCAGGTTGGCAACCCATATGTTCACCACATATTTCCCCTTGTTTTATAATGTCCTGTTTATGGAAATGTGACCAACCTGTTTTACTCGTAGCGTAATGCTTTAAAACAATCCACTTTCCCAGGAAGACCGTGAAACGTGCGACTTACAGCAGGGTAAACAGAGAACATGCAGCGCACATGCAGAGAATGGCATTAAAATTAATTGTGCTGCAAATTTGTTTTCGTTTCTAATTATACGCTTAGTTCTCTTTAAAATAGTTTTGTTCAGTTATGGAATAACAGGTGAAATCAGCTGGGTTTTAATAAACTGAGAGTATGGAAACCTGGTCACTGTAATTTAAAAAATATGAAGGACGAAGAATACTAAGGTTCAAATTCAGTTAACATGGTGACATTTAACTCCGTTGTTTAACCGTAGGCTATGGAAAAAACCTTATGCACAGCAAATCCGCTGTAGCTTAGGCTATTTGAAAAACAATAAATGCAATATTCACTGGACAATGTTTTGAACTTTTTTCAGTCAAAACCATTCTAATTACTTACAGGCTGTATTCCTAGATAAACACAGCTGTATTGTAATGACATCTGGCATGTTCAGAACTCAAATGTCCGTCTATTGCAGTGCACAAGTTTTCCATTGAATGACAATTCACACATTAGGTGTAAATGACAATTTGCGCATTAGGCTTGATATAGGTGTTATAGGAATGGAAAGCCATTTTTATGCATTTTTTTATATAGCCTACACAATAATAATATTTAAAATTGTAATCTTGATATTTTTAGTCGTGCTTGTGCGGGCCCCTGTGTGTAACAGGAGGGTGTACACGCATTGTGCACACGCCTATGTAGACGCACTTATATGCGCCGTTAAAATAACATGTAAACAACTGCGACATGACTTTAGACCAGGTTTGTGGTGGTTTTAACGCAAGCGCTTTCTGCTGGCTCAAGATAGCAATGCGCCAAAAATAATCCTGGCCACTCCTCATCTTAAGACCAACACGCCCAGTTCACTTGTAATGGGCGCAAGAATACATGGTATTTAAACGACGTGGACGCAAGGCGTTATAATGAACCATGCGCCAGGTGTAAGATAGCAAAGACACTTGCGTTTGGGTTAGCGCCAGGTGTAAGATAGGGCCCCCGAAGTGCAGATCATTTCCACTATAAATAATTGCCATTCGACACAAAGTTTGAATGAACACATTCTCTTCAGATGGTAAGATGAAAAAACACAGGGCCAAGTACATTAAATAATTTAGGAAAGATTAGGTAGCATTGCTTTGTAATAAAGATAGTTGATAGCCAATATCATTTGCTGAAACTTAATTTTGATATCAATACTTTTAATGGCAGGCCTAGTTTTTGCCAGTTTTAATTAATGACTTGCAGACAGTGCTTTGTAGGCCAAAAGCATGAGTAACAAATTACCAATGTGTGAGTAACTTTTGTGTCCCTTAAAAAACGTTTTTGTTGAGTCAGATTGCTAATTTTCTACCTGTAGAACATATAGGCCATTCACTATGAACAATATCTTTGGTTTATGTTTCCTCAGCAGCCCACCTTACTGGCCATGAAAGCAATGCCTGTTGGATAGCACTGCCAAGATATACTGGAGGTCAAGTGTGCCATTGTTGACCTGTTAACACCAAGGGCCCTATCTTACACCCGGCGCAAAGCAGCGCTAACCCAAACGCAAGTGTCTTTGCTATCTTACACCCGGCGCTAGGTTCATAATAACGCCTAACGCTTACGTCCTTTAACTAGCATGTATTCTTGCGCCCATTAGAAGTGAACTGGGCGTGTTGGTCTTAAGATGAGGAGTGGCCAGGATTCTTTTTGGCGTATTGCTATCTTGAGCCAGCAGAAAGCGTTGCGCTAGAACCACCACAAACCTGGTCTAAAGTCATGTCGCAGTTGTTTACATGTTATTTTAACGGTGCATATAAGTACGTCTACATAGGCGTGTGCACAACGCACATACCCTCCTGTCTGTTACACACAGGGGCGCGCACGAGCATGACTAAAATATCTAGATCACAATGTGAAATATTATTATTGTGTAGGCTATATCAAAAATGCATAATAATAAAAGGTTCCATAGGTCCACATACCTTTCCCTCGGCGAAGGGAAACGATGCCACATTACATTGCTCTCAGCCCACTCCATAAACATCCAGGCGATTTGCGATGGTATGGGACAATGGCTATCCATTAAAAAGGAGCTGATAACAAGCCTAATGCGCGAATTGTCATTTACACCTAATGCGTGAATTGTTATTCAATGGAAAACTCGCGCACTGCAATAGACGGACTTTTGAGTTCTGAAAATTACAATACAGCTCTGTTTATCTAGGAATACAGCCTGTAAGTAAATAGAATGGTTTGTAACTGAAAAAAGTTCAAAACCTTGTCCAGTGAATATTGCTTTTATTGTTTTTCAAATAGCCTAGGCTACAGCGGATTCGCTGTGCATACATAAGGTTTTACGGAGATAAATGTCATCATGTTAACTGAATTGTAACCTTAGCTATTCTTCGTCCTTCATATTTTTTTAATTACAGTGACAAGGTTTCCATACCATCAGCTTATTAAAACCCCCGCTGATTTCGCCTGTTATACATTATAAAATAAGGGAAAATATGCTGAACCTATGGGTTGCCAACCTGACAGATTTATTATATTTAGTGTCATCATTAAGGCAAAATAATGTTATTTATGTTATTAATCAAAATTAGAATGCAGGTAGCCTAATGAACTTCGGATGAAGCTTGAACATGAGTTCATTGCATAATCAAATGAAATTCGTTAAACAAGCAGGCGAATTTGGCGTTTTCTAATGTGAGACGGAAGCAATTGGTCGCTTATTCTCAGCTGTTGCAGGTGCTTTTAACGAAATTTAACCGCATATATTTTGTAAACAGCACTGTCAGGAATTACCGGGAACTCATGGTTAGCCCGAATAATATTGATCATAGGCTAAGGCTACTATTGATCCATATAGCCTATTCCTTGATCGCACTAAACACGCACGAGCATGTCTGTTTCGCCATCATAAGCAATCCGCCAAGGTGGAAAAGCAGGCTTTTGAAGGGAATGGGATATAACATTTTGATTGGTTTATTGCATGTCACGCCCAAGACACACCTATAATTAATGAAGAGACTAGGTTCAGCCCAGTTGCACCTTGCGCTGTGCTTAGCGCTAAAAAAACACGCCGTTAAAATAGCAAAAGTGGACTTGGACACGCCCTAAATGGACTTAGCGCCATGCGCTTAGACCAAGCGACAAGATCGCCAAGATAGGGCCCCTAGTCACTTAAAATAATTTTATTTTCGTCTAGAGTCAACCATACAGTGGGCCTGACAAACAGTCAAATATTCACTGTGACATTGGGATGTTCTTGAATCGGTACCTTCTATTGTCGCTGACTAATGTTTATGCCTATTTTCTCTGTGCAGAATCGAATGGGGCCAGTAAGCACGAGAGGCTAGGCTGTATTACTGAGCGCGCTGAAGCACTCCTCCTTTGGGATCAGTCAGATGGTGTTTTTTAATTAGCTCCCCTGGAATTTTGTTTTCACACCGCATGATAGGCCTTCGGCTCACTCTCACTCTCTGTCAAACACTCAAACTCACGCTCTTTCTCACTTAAACACACGCATACACACGCACAAATACAAAACCACACACATGTATAGACACTGTGGAAGTGGTGACACTTACAGCAGACAAGGGCAAGGCCATTGATCTTTACCTCGACTCCAGTATTCCGTAATGTGTATTCCTTATGAAGGACCAAGGAAATGCTTAGAAATCACACTGTGTTCTATATTGAAACTATGTCATGTCTTTCTAATGCCATAAACTCTCATCTTTACATTCAGTTGCTGGACACACAGGATAATGAAGACTCTTGCTGTCCAGAGTTTTGTATTATTAGTTTATTTTCGTACTTTTGGCAAGGGCTGAATAATTAGAGGGAGGAACAGTGGTTTCCTTAGACACAGGGACACGTAAAGCAGCATCAGCCGAAAGAACATTCGATTAGGCTGCTTAATCCGCTTTATTTGAGGCAAGTGAGGCCGGAATTGGCCCCCCAGACTGGCACTGGAAAACAGGGGGATTAAATTAGCAGGACAAACTGGATGCAGGGTTGGGGGACATTTCCAGAAGCACTCTGCCCACTCCCTACCTCCTGCCAGTCTGAGAAACTGAGAATAATCCTGACTTGCATCCTGGCAAATCATGCCCACTACATTTCCGTTTGCACTGTTCACGTGACAACTTATGTTAGGGGTCTAACATATTATGTGCAGAATGTGTGTGTTGGTTTGTGCTGGTTTTGGGAGAAATTAAGGTTTAATATTAAAAGATTTAGGCAATAGGGGAATTTCAGCCCTGTATTTGGTAATTTTTAGAGAATATTAGTACAAACCCCAATTCCAGATTGTGACAGTTGTGACAGTATGTAAAATGCACACAAAAGCAGAAAGCAGTGATTTGTAAATATTCTTTTACATATATTTAATTGAAAACAGTACAAAGAAAATATATTTAATGTTTTACCAACCCTTCAAGTCATCCATCCATATACTGCATATCTGGAAGCAGAGTGATGGTTTGAGGCTCGTTTGACACCACAGATCCTTGATGACTTACAGCCATTTAGCCAACCATGGGATATCAAGAGTGTTTTAATATCCTTTTATAGCCAGTCATGATAGCATTACCTTTTTACCTGTGGAATGTTCCCAACAGGTGTTTTTTTTTTTTACTTGCCAGTCTTTTTATTTTTTTTGCCCCTGTCCCAACTTTTTTGGAATGTGTTACAGGCATCAAATTCAGAATTAGTGTATATTTACAAAAATCAATGAAGTTGATAAGCCAAAACATTAAATATCTTTGTACTGTTTTCAATTAAATATATGTAAAAGAGAATTTACCAATCACTGCTTCTGATTTTATGTGCATTTTACATACTGTCCCAACTTTCTTGGAATTGGGGTTTGTAAATTACATGGATAAATTGCTTTATTTTACCAGAGAACTAACATGCACTTTTTATGTAACCACATTACAATGCTCTGAAATGACCGACACAGGCAAAAATATGAATGTCCCTCTGGGTAATCTCCATTCTGAAACATCTGGGATCAGACATCCATTTGCATATGACAGACTGCATTAAATTCCGTATCATATTAGCATTCAACAGGCTCCTGTGTGTGACTGATCCTATGTATTCATAGTTCTTTTTATTGTTACAGAAACAAAGAAGCAGAATATATTTTGTATGTTGCAGTCCTGGAGATTGCTTTGTTTTCTCTGCAAGTCCAGCTAGTGCTCAGGGACATTGCCACCCACATACCCTCTCTTTTCCATATTTACCACAGTCGTTCAGCCTGTGAAGAAACCTAAACCTATGTGTCAATCTAATCTCCATCCAGCTGACTCACTTTGCAAAGCTAGCATGGAGCAAATGGCTCATAGCTGTGGTCAGGCACCATGGAGAATTCCTGGAACAGAAAGGGGGGTGGAGGGGTGGGAGAGCTTGACATTCTCGGTTTTATTAAACAATTATCTGACAGGTGACACATATTAACCCAGGCAGAATGAAGAGAGAAGAAGCAGGTGCAGCTAAAAGTATCTGTGGGCAAACATGTTCTCTTTGAAAGATGCACTTGTGTATTGTAGAATTTTCTACGGTGGCCCAGAGGTGCAATGCACATTTCTAAAAATAAATCTTTGTTTCAAAATATAAATCCTCATTTCTAAAAAGAAATATTTGTTTCTATATATGAATCCTCTTTTCTAAAAAGAAATCCTTGTTTCTTAATATAAATCCTAGTTTCCAAAATAAAATCCATCATTATAAAATCCTCATTTCCAAAACAAAATCCTTATTTCTAAATGAGATCCTTATTTCTAAATAGAAATCCTCATTTCTAAAATAAATCCTTGTTTCTAAAACAAAATCCTCATTGCAAAAAATAAATCCTTGTTTCTTAATATAAATCCAAGTTTCCAAAATAAAATCCATAATTCTAAATAGAAATCCTCATTTCTAAAACAAAATCCATATTTCTAAATTAAATCCATGTTTCTAAAAATAAATCCTTGTTTCTAAATGTAAATCCTAATTTCTAATTAGAAATCCTTATTTCTAAATTAAATCCTTGTTTCTAAAAATAAATCCTTGTTTCTAAATGGAAATCCTTTTTTCGAAAAATAAATCTGCGTTTCTAAATAGAAATCCTTATTTCTGAATTGAGATCCTCATTTCTGTAAAGAAATCCTTGTTTCTATAAAGCCTGTCTCAATTTCTAAAACCAGAAAGCTAAATGCTACAGTTAGCCTATGCGCAAAGCATACTGGACCACATGACGTATGCACGAATGGTGTCTGAGAGAGTGCTACAAGTATAGCAAGTCTAGCGAGAAGCTAGTCCATTAACTGGCAAAATAACTAGCATAAAATTGCAGAACAAACTGTAGGATATCTAGTATTTCCCCCCTTCTCTCTATCTCTGTCACTCTCTCACTCTCACCCCCCAACATCAAAGATAAGCCAGTCTTTGTCATAAATGACCCCTCTCCCCCCCCTCCCCCATACCTTAACCCAATCAGGACAGGGATGGTCTTCCTGTGGAGGTATTTTATGAGTGTACCGCAGAAAAAGAAGTTAGTCTGTTCGGAGTTTGTTGGTGAAGAAGTCATTCTTTTTGGTTCCTTGTGCGTTTCCTTTTGTTCCTGTTCCGCTGGAGGGTAAATAATTTGGCAATTTTTGGCTTATCTCTCTCTTTACTGGTATTTCCTAATTAATGTCTGGTTTAATGTCTTCCATTTTGTAAATTATAAGTAGTCAGCCTACATTCCTTAGTGAATGTATGATTTCAACTCATTATTCTAATTGAATGTTTTCATTTAATAAAATTACTTAATCTCAAGACCTGATTTAGACTTTGTTTTGGCTTGTTGGTTGATCCACCAGGTTACTGTTCGACTTACCTATCAAAGAATTTGGCGATTTAATTGATGATTGTCATTTTTAATAATAATTATTAAATTAAATCACGTAACGCTTATTTTGAATGTAGGTTAAGTGAGGGGTTCTAGCACGCAATATCGCTTGTGTTCAGTATTCAGAGTGCTGAACGTTTTAACAAGGGCATTGACTGTTGGAACCGCTGGAGTCAGAAAATACACATTTTACCTAGTCCTCACTTACCCGACAAAACTAAGGTTAAGTTTTCTAGCAGACATAGGCTATTAGGTTAAAGCCTGTTAACAAGTAAGCTCAATAATTTGAGGAATATAACGGAAACTCGTTCGTAGGGAACTGCTGCTTTACAACAGCCAAATCATTTGGTTCGCTTTTATGATTGTCACCTCCAATAAAAAACAAGCTTTTCATTTCCCGTTCAATGTTGCACTGTACATACAGCAGCCTACATACTAACCAGCTAAGTTACTCGTCAAATCGCAACAAACTCAATGTAGCCTCCGCGGTCCAGACAAATTACTAACTACCCTACTGAGTGTGGTCAATTTACATGCTTTGAGAGAAAAACAAAGTTAACCATTTTTGATGGACCTGGTAGGCTAATTAATTGGGACAAATGATAAGGTCGTAAGGTGTAACTGTCAGATAGCTATATAGGCTACAAAAATAGCCTACTGTAAATCCATGAAAATACTGTAACATAGCTATGAGTCACATAGTGGTGCGGGGCTGGCAGAGGATTTACTTTTAGAAAAAAGGATTTCCATTTAGAAACAAGGATTTATTTTTAGAAACAAGGATTTAATTTAGAAATAAGGATTTCTATTTAGAACTAAGGATTTTGTTTTCGAAACAAGGATTTGCATTTAGAAACAAGGATTTCTATTTAGAAATAAGGATTTGTTTTTAGAAACTAGGATTTTGTTTTAGAAATGAGGATTTCTATTTAGAAATAAGGATTTATATTAAGAAACAAGGATTTATTTTTAGAAACAAGGATTTTGTTTTAGAAATGAGGATTTTGTTTTAGAAAAGAGGATTTAGAAAAAAATTAACTAATGTTAATTCTATTGGTTTATGTTAGTGCATTTTTGTTACTCATTGATACGGTGAATGTCACTGTGAATACGATGGTTAACACAGATTTTTTTCAGGGTGGTTATCATACTGTCACAATGCCATGATATGCATAGCAGCAAGCCACCATTGCGGGGAAGGGATGGGGGCTATTTACTGCTGTAAAAACATCCTCTTCAGGGCATGACTCCTCGAGCTCCTGACTGTGATTCCAACTCGCCTAGGGCCACTTGTGCATGATGATTCTCGCCGAGTCCCTCCCCCCACCCCGGGAGCAGCCGCCAATTGCCACTCCCTCAAGGCACCAGCCATACTCAGATCTGGCAGGACTGGGGGCACAAACCCCCCTGATTTTGTCAATTTTAACAGCTAAATGTATACAATTTGGTGCTCTTTTAGATGAAAATCTAAATCCAGACTAGATCCACAATTTCTTTGTGATTGCAACATAGGAAATGCAACATGTGAAATAAATAGAATTTTGGCTAGTGAATGTTTTTGGCTAGACAGCTACCTTGCAGAAACGTGGTCTGATGATATAATATAGTGTATATATATATATATATATATATATATATATATATATATAAAAATATTCATAAACTTTTTGTCAGTGGACAACACTATACAGAAACCATCACAGTGCATGTTAACCTGTTCTGCCCCAAAGCTCAGCCTTGTCCTAAGTGGGATTTAACTTGAAAATTACAATAATAAACAAGTTGAATACTTTTTTATAATACTGTCAATTTTGCGATAGATTTGCGTTGCTTTACATTGTGCTTCCACGAGATACTACAATATACATGGGATACTGGGATATATTTTATTTTACTTTTCAGGTTAGCTAGCGAGATAACATTAGTTGTAAAAAAAATGTATTATAGCTGCTAGCATGCTAGCAAAAGTGATAACCTTGTTACGTTAGTTCATGAGAAATTAATATTGTAACATAGTCAAGAGCTTGGCTAGCTTGTTGCTTTAAGGGCCCATCAATAGTAAAGAAATGCATGCAAATTCTATGCATTGTATCGTGGTGGGAGGTAATTCCCCCCCCCCCCCCCCCCAATCATATTTCATTATATCATTTTCATAACTAAAATTGCATAATTCTGTCTATTGAATTGCATAATTCTGTCTATTTTGAATGCAATTTACATGGAAGAAATTACATGTACTGTATACATGTACAGATGATTTTTAAATTTTTTTTTTTTAACGTAATGTCAATTTCAATCTTTATTTCTCGATCATTTAATGTTACCAGAACAACCTCCAGATGACTAATTTAAACAAACATTTATTGCAAATGACTACATGTACAAGACTCATACATGTATCATTGTCATATTATTACAAGGAAATTGAATTATAACAATTGAGTAGTGCATAACACATATCAAATGGTTGTGATGCCATGTGAATTATTATGTGTAACTTTAAAGGCCGTTTTCTCAAAATGTCAAATTTACATAACCTGCTGCAGCAAAATTAATGTATCTCCATAACCGAACATGAGAATTGCACCAAATTTTGCACAGATGATACATGTTCCATTAAACTGTAGAGCCAATTTTTGCTATCTTGCATACTTTTTAAATTACAGCCTACTGTTTTTTGACTGGCTGCGGCCGTTGCCATGGCAACATATTAATCAAAATTCGCTCTATGGTTCAATGCGGAATTTACTGATGTACCACCTGATGAAGTTTCATAAAAATCCATTAAAGCATGACAGAGTTCCATTTGTTTTGCTGTAGCACCATTTTACATTGAAGTCTATGGGAAATTTGCATGCATTTCTTTACTGTTGATGGGCCCTTAAAGGAGCACAGTCACGCTTGTTTCAGTTGAGAATATTTGGATTAAATGCTTAAATTCTGTGTGTAGGCCTTTTTAAAATCACCGTCAGTGCATCCGTTTCCTATTTATGGGAAATACGGCGGCAAAACTGCAAAGGGCAAACACGTCCAGTGACGTTACTGGACGTGTTTGGCTTGAATCTCCAGCCAGTGTTTCCCAGAAGGTAATGGGCGCTCAAACTCCACCCTTGAACGCAGAGGCTGGTTTATGGGCGGGCACCCATCCAGGCGATCACATGACACTCCCACAAAAATACGGTAACGTTAGCGTACAAATATCACTTGGCCTATCTTGGCCGACGATAGCCTGAGAGATATAGCGGACAGCTCTGAGTTCGCCGAGTTAGAGGAGGAGCTTTTCGATTTTGACGAAGAAATACAACCTTACAGTTTTGAACCGGAATTTACAGAGGAAGAATTGCGTGAGCGAGAGAGACAGAGAGCAGACGACGAGGCAGCCGAAGCTAACAGAGAGCAGAGAAGTGGGAACATAAATTGGTGCCAGTGTGGGAACTGAACCCATGCCTACCGAGACAGAGAGCCTTTGCTGCCGTGAATGGGATCGAGGGCAACGGCTGTTGGCAGAAACCGAACACGGAGTTTGCATCACTGCCAATAATAACTTCGAACCCTTGCTACATCCTGCAGTACTTACGAACTTCTTATGCAGCAATAGGAGGATTAATTGGAAGAAGTATCCACAACAAAGGGGTCCAGGAGGGCAACTAAGTGACGAGTGAGTAGCTAACAAGCTGTATCAAAATCTTGTAATTTAGCTAACGTTTGCTAAACTTATGTTAAAGTCGATATGTTGTGCTTGCCAGCTTGAGACCATGATTCGGACATTCCATGTAACGTCAGTTAGGCCACTGTCGGAATCAGTCGCTTGTTGGCTATACCTAGATGGATAACTTGAAGGGTTTCTTCTCCTGACTTATTTTTCCATAGAGTTTAATAGGAAAATTTGTCAGGAGAAACAACCCTTCAAGTGATCCATCCATATCTACTGCATATCTGGCAGCAGAGTGATGGTTTAAGGCTTGTTTGACACGTCAGTCCCTTGATGACTTAGAGCCATTTAGCCAACCATGTGTTCCACACTGGTCCAGTGTAATTTAAAGCTAAATCTAGTCCCACCCCCCAATTCCCATAGAGATTAATTCAAATGCAGAGGTTATAGTATCGCTTCTAAGAGTACCTGGAAAATAAGATATCAGGAGTCTTTTGATATCCTTTTATACAGTCATGATGGCATCACCTTTTTATCTGTGGAATACCTGTTTACCACAGAAGTTGTTTGAGAGAATGGCAAGAATGTGCAAAGCCGTTATCAAGGCAAAGGGTGGCTACTTTGAAGAATCTAAAATATAAGACTTTTTTAAATTTGTTTAACCCTTTTTTGGTATTTGCATAATTTAATTTGTGTTATCTCATAGTTTTGATGTCTTTACTATTCCAAAATGTGGAAAACAGTAAAAATAACGGAAGAAAACCTTCTATGAGTAGGTGTGTCCAAACTTTTGACTGGTACTGTATATTGATGTATTAGTGTAATGTTGAAATAAAGACCAGCTTTTCATAAGTTATGGTATTCTTGACTTTTGATTGTAAATAATTGGTATTATGATTCAGTCACTGCCGTACTGACGAACCGAGTGACTTTTGACTAGCTAGCTAGCTAACTTTATTCAGCAGACCTAATCAGACCACCTGCTTTACTGGTGAATACATCCATGAATGCTTCCATAAAATTTAGAGATATGGTCGATTGAATTACATTGGCGGAAAGCTGTGGTTCTTGCCGTTCTGGGCACATATATACCTTTGTGGTGAGATGACTTTTTTCAGTTATTGCCCCATTGCCCATTGCTACAGTGGCCCATACCCATTGCCCATTGCTGGCAATATTGTACAATATTGCTGACAATATTGTCTGAAAATATTGCCTGTGTACCATCAGCTTTAGGTTTGGTTGGTGATTGGTGCGGCAATGGAGAGGAAGCCGGACAGCAGTGGTGGGGGAGTCCAGGTGACAGCAACTCTCGAGATGCGGGGCATGAGCTCTGCTGGCAGTAATTGCATGCCTACTGCTGGTTTTCATTGGAAATGCGTAGGAAAGTTCCAATACTTCAAAGTTTTTTCAGAACTTACTTTCAAGGAGCAGTAACAAGCCATAACTTCCTAATTATTTTCCTGATTGAAGTGTATGATATATCATTTTAAAGATCTGACCTTGGACTAAAATGTAAACAACTCCAAAACACATTGTTTGATGTTGTGGACATTTTACCACAGTGGGTCACAATTGTATCAAAATAACATACAGTATTTTGGATTTTGAAAATACAAAAATGAATTTCAAAAATGAAAGGGGAGAGGACCAATATTTTTTTCATGATTGGACCTCCATTAATTCAGTGCCTGCCCCATCCACACTGCATGCCCATACTTTCCGGTCATGTCTCCTGTCTTTTCTGGCCCCTGGTGTTAAAATGAACATCCCCAACAGCAGAAGCCCTTCTCATCTTCAAACCCCAGACCTGACCCTTCCAGCATGTTCAGGAGGCTCCCCTGACCCTCTTTAGTTATTCTCTCTTTCATTTTGTAGTTCATTTTGGGATAGGTATAGTTGTGTAAAGTTATGTTGGCTGTGTAGTGGTATTTACTTTTGTTTACAGTAGTATTGTTGATTTGTTTAGCTAACTGTGTTTGGTGATATCTCACTTTTGTATTCAGGGGTCTAATACTGATGTTTTCTACTTTTGAAAGTTGCTCAGGATAAGAGCATCTGCTAAGGGATTGCAATTGTAGTAAAATTGTCAAGCTTGGGTAGGCAATGATGTACAAGGGAAAATCTTTAAAAAATAGCATTTTGAGTTGCAATTTCATTAACAGGACTGAAACAGGACTCTATACTGGGAGCTAAATCATATTGATCAGGGCCAAGTTTCCAATACCTATTGTTGTGCTAGATATTTTGAGAGATATTGCCAAGGTGACTGAGCAGAAAAAGAGAGTAAGAGAGTTCATAAAATCACATTGTGATTGGCAGTGACAGGCCATCTGGTAGGAGCATATACTTTTATCACCTACCAATGATATGGTGTCAAAATTCAACGTTGCTATTTTTTAAAACTGATTACAGGTTCATTCATGGCCTACCATGAACACAGAATGGCTAGTTTGGCCTAGCTTTGATTGTTTAGAACTTCCTGAGGATGTACGTAAGTCTGTTTAGTTAATGTGAACATGTACGTAGGGTGAGGCAACCCTGATCCTGAAGTGCAGGATATGTTTCTGTGTTTTGTTCCATCTGAACCCCTATCTGCGTAATTAGATTCACAATTAGGCTAAATGAATGCAAGTGACCATGTGGAGGTACTCAGTGCTTCCCTATTTAGATTGAATTATCAGGCACTGACTCCTGCCATTCTCTCAATCAATCAATTTTAATTAACAAGCATGTGTAATTAAAATAAACTAAATTTTATTGAAAATTGTTTGCAACAGCAACGTATTAACCTCTCTTATCCAATGTAGAGTATGTGTCATATAATGGGTTGCTGATGAGTCAACAACATACAATTGAACATTATTGAATAATTTTGTTTGTCAGTTAATTTACATTTTTCTTGTGGTAATGTTGTGCAAATGTAAATGTATTCAGAAGTTCCGCCCATGCAGTGCAAATGGAATATGTACTGCATAGTTTTATTGTACTTATTTTTAAGAGACATTTTGAATTCCTGTTCCACATTCCAGATGTGTCCAGGCAGGCTGTACTAAACATCAAAGTACTGAAATTCAGGATTGTTGTTTTTTTTTAACAATACTACTCATCTTCAAACCTGACATTATTCTTATTGTTATTATTATTTTTATTATTATTATTACTGTGTTACACTTCTAAAAAATGACTAGGCTATATATTTGAACAATTGTGTGCATACGGTGCTTTGGTCTATGAAACGCACATCATGAATATTATTATTATTATTATTATTATTATTATTATTAATAAAATAAATGAAATTCTTGTGAAGCAACCATACACATCAGCATATTGGCATTAGCACAAACCATCATTTATATACACCAAATTCACTGTTTCAGGATGTACGTGGTAAAAGGCCAATACCACAATGCATTGAGTATCCTTCCTGCTCCACCTTTGTTCCACATGCAGATATTCTTAGTTCTGTACGGCAACCTTTATGCCTACAAAGCAAACAGGTAATTGGTGCTATCATTTCATTTGGAAAATAATGAAGTTCTGCCCTATGACAGTGGAATGCTTTGTCCTTTTGAGGTATTCTAAACGGTTCAGGGACAATCCCCAAGACCATGCTCAATTAGCATTTGCAGATAGAGTTCCTGCCCCTTAATTTACGACTGAGCCCACATGAGGCCTGCTGCTCAAGATTTAAATTTGCCTGCGGCTAGACTAGTTAACAGTCATTACCAAAATGTATTAGCAAAACTTGCAGTTGGAGGTCAGTACATGGGAAAGACATTTATTTTGTACTTATAGTACAGAATATCTTATAGTACAGAATCATAGCTACAAAATGAGGTACTTGATTACATTACATTACTGGCATTTTAGCAGACGCACTTATCCAGAGTGACTTACACAACTTTTTTAGCATTTTTTGTAAGTTTTTTTACATATAATCCCTTTATACAGCTGTATATATACTGAAGCAATTCAGGTTAAGCACCTTATGTGAAGGTTTGCGGTGGGTGCGGAGGACCAAATGCGACTGTGAGGGGATTCCAAAAGTTCTCCACAGATGTGGAAAAACCACAAATAGAGGGTAAGGAGCACTAAAAAAAGGAAGAAAAAAACTTCCCAGCGAATATATGCCAAACAAAAAGCGAGGAAAAGTGGGCGAAAAGCTTGCAGATTCGAGCAGTAAACAGGGATAGAAACAGGATTTGTCTCTGGCTCAATAAACTATCACAGAGCTGAAATAAAGAGGCAATCAGAAACGAAGCAAAAGAATAGCAACCCAGGAAAGTGGGCGAAAAGCTCCCAGACTCGAGCAGTAAACAGAGAGAGAAAAAGGGGAGTTACCTCCTTTTAAAATATCAAAGAGCTAAAATAAAAAGGTAAACAGAAATGAGGCAAACCGAGGATACTGTCAGATAGAGGGACAGAAAACCAAGGAAAGAACTTAGTGTGAACGAGAAAATAAATCTTAACAAAGAAACTCCTAAACACACTAAGGTCAAGTCCCGCATGTCGATTTAGCAATAAAGCCAAAAAGACAAGTGGTCACTTTAATGCTATACCTGCGTTACCTGGCTTTGTGTGGAAAGAATAACACAAAAGCAACGAAACAAGAAATCACTGCGCTTAAATAACCAGCTGACGCCAGAACAGGTGAAACGAATGAGTGCCAGGTAGGCGGAAAAACACTGCAGGAGTCCCGCGGCACCGAAAGGAAACGTCCGCAGAACAGGACCGGCGAGCTGCAAAACCATGACACCATATGAGATTACTTGATGAGATTGAGTAAATATTTATGGATATATATGATTGTTTGAATATTATGTTTTTGCAGTTTTGAGAAAACTGGTTGTAAATATTTTGTTGTGAATTCTGCCCTTTCTCATCATAAAATACACCCTCAAACCAGGAACTACTGTATGAAATTGTTATATTTGTGTTACGATATACAGGGACATATTGGGACTCTGGCTTTGTGATCATGGGACTGGGCCTTCTGACTCTGACTTCCATAAGCAGGACATTATAAAACAAGGGAAAATATGCTGAACCTATGGGTTGCCAACCTGACAGATTTGTTGTATTTAGTGTCATCATTAAGGCAAAATAACGTTAGTTATGTTATTAATCAAAATTAGAATGCAGGTAGCCTAATGAACTTCGGATGAAGCTTGAACATGAGTTCATTGCATAATCAAATGAAATTCGTTAAACAAGCAGGCTAATTTGGCGTTTTCTAAGGTGAGAAGGAAGCAATTGGTCGCTTATTCTCAGCTGTTGCAGGTGCTTTTAACAAAATTTAATAGCATATATTCCATAAACAGCACTGTCAGGAATTAGCGGGAACTCATAATACTACTACTGCTACTGATCCATATAGCCGATTCCTTGATCGCACTAAACACGCACGAGCATGTCTGTTTCGCCATCATAAGCAATCCGCCAAGGTGGAAAAGCAGGCTTTTAAAGGGAATGGGATATGACATTTTGATTGGTTTATTGCATGTCACGCCCAAGACACACCTATAATTAATGAAGAGACTAGGTTCAGCCCAGTTGCACCTTGCGCCGTGCTTAGCGCCCAAAAAACACGCCGTTAAAATAGCAAAAGTAGACTTGGACACGCCCTAAATGGACTTAGCGCCATGCGCTTAGACTAAGCGCCAAGATAGGGCCCTCAGACTGCTAGATCGATCAGGCACTGGTTTGAGCAGGAACATCCCCCTCTTTTGAGAAGGATAAAATATACTGTAGTATATCACATTTCCATAAGGGGAGAGGGGGGACCCCAATTTAACACACACACGCACACCCTGAGGTGATTGGAAATGGCTGATCCATCTGTGTTTTATTGATGGTTCCAATGAAATGAGCCAATCAAATGCATGGGTGCCCTAAAGCCATCTACCAATTGGGATCAAAGGAATGGGTTCAGTCGCGTCAGTGACTTTTATCCATAAAAACCCATCAAACTCTACCAACGTTGCTCTGATGGTAAAGACGCTGTCTTACCCTACCAGACACACCACTGAAACCCGGACGGACTTCGCTGCGTTTCCCAAACCGCATCTCGCCTGATCACCGAGACAGAGTTAGCCTGCCACCGTCCACAGAATAAACCAAGCTTTATTCTTCAACAGCTGTTTTGAGGGCACATTTCTTCAGACTGTTCCTCTACTATCTCCCTTGTGGCACGTACCAAAGTTGAGATCTGTGCACCTCCGTGTCGCCCTGACTGGAACCCCGTCGCGACCGACTTCAGTGAAGAAGTCTCCCAGGAGCCCACCCAACCTGCCGGGACCTTGGCCCAGCTGCCCAGCTGACATCACTTATGGAATCGGGACTGGCCCTTTGTTACCATTAAGCATTGAAACGCATTTTAGTTAGCACTAACATTAATTTACTGTTGGTTCCTATTGTTGTTTGTATTTTGTTTTGCTATGCATGTTTTGGTTGGAATAGCCAATTTCCCTGACCTTATAATTTTACACTGTTAAAACTTTATATTTATGAGACTGAAAAAACGACCTATACCACAAAATATAATTTAGCATATCACTAACCCATAACACAAAGTAACCCTCGTTAGAGGACTGTTAGCTCCTATATTTAGCCATCGCGTAATTATAATTTCCACTGATTAAGATTAATTCATAGAATATTATCCCTCATATTATACAAACTATTAATTCTGTTATTCATAATTGTAGTCATGAATGCATATGAATGCTTGGAGGAAAATGGCTGCTGGCTCCCTTCTGTCTGCCCCCAAACTAATTTGCATCTGAATCTTGGAGGACTAATGGCAGATTAAAGGTGGAATGTGCCAATACCCTCCCCCTATCTATCATGCGACTGTTAATCAGTGAAGTGATGTTGGTAACAGCTTTTGTAACAGTTGGTAACAGCTTTGGTCACCCCAATTATTTTTTTGCTCCAAACTGTAGCCTAATAATAGGCTAATGTTTGTTTTCTATGCTTTTTTTTGCACTGTAGAAATACATCCATTAGCTACTTGCACTTGCATTTTTAGTCGCAATGTAGTCGCAATAGATGCTATTTCTTCGTCTTATTTCTCACCATGTGCCAATTTTTAAGCTATTGTGTCATTTGTACGCTGTTTAAAACATTTTTGTGGACCAATCGGTGGCAGTTTGCGGCACCTCCTAGGTACTGCACGTCACTAGTATCACATGCACTTAATGGACCAACCAAAAAATTGGAGCCAGAGTCTGCGCAGTAGGTAGAGGCTCTCCCTACTGGGCAGAATCTTTTTGTACAACATGGCGGCGAAAAATGTACTTCCGCCTGACTTCCGGAGCATAAAACCCTTTTTTACGAGCCCGTGGGAAGGCAATTGGTGAAGTAACATTTTTTTTTTTTACAGTCTATGGGACTAACTAGTCCCAATATTTCACATATTTACATAACAATTTGAAATTTAGGTGAATGTGATTCTGGTATTAACTACATTTTGAGTGAAATGGTCGAGTACGAGACATGTATCTGAAGTTCGTTTCAGGTCACATATTTGCCAGTTATCAAACCAGAAAAAATAAAACTATTGTCTAATGTTGTTTGTAGTTATGCATGTATCAATGGCGCAAGTGTCCATCTGAACATTTTCTATTATATTTGTAGTTCTTTGGAGACCAGGACATCATTGGAAAACAAGCTGTTTAAATTCCAAAAAACGACATATATGGTGACTATGCGGTTTAAAATGTTTTATATGTCCTCAAAGAAACCACAAATATGGCAACTGTTTTAAAACATGTATGCCTTTTCATTATATCATATATCAAGATGCAGGACTGACTGGAATACAAAAATTGAATAATTTTTTTTTGTTAGTTTAGTCGGCCTAGCTAACATTACTGTTAGGACAACAACTTGATGTAGCATCTAGCTTAGGCTATGCAACATCAATAAACACAAAACAATAAAGAGCCCATGTGAAAACTAACAACATTATTTAAAAAAAAGAGGTGGAAAAAAGTTAACAAGCTGGCTAAACTGAGCCAAATGAGATCCAGCACGAGCAATAAAGCCTACCTGCAATTGTGAATATGTTCTGGTATTGGTAAGATTTATTCATTTTGCCCTCAAAACATGGATGCTCCTTTTCTATAAGGTACCACCTGAAATATTGGAATGCATGCTATTTGATTTTACATCTAAATACCAATGGTGACAACCAAAGTTGTTCCAATGGGAATTGACGAAAGATATAAAAACATATGATTACCTAGAAACAAAATGACATGGGTCAGTATCAGAAATAGCAGTCTCACTCATATGGAGATGCTGTAATTTCGTCAATTCCATTTTTTGAAACACACACTATGGTCTTGGTCTCATATTGGAATCAAATTGTTCTGGTCTCAAATCGTCTCGACCCTCCTTGGTCTCAGTCTTGACTCGGACTTGAACCGGGTTGCTTGTCTAGCTGGTGAACGTGCAAGCTCAATCTCATTAGAGATTGGTTCATGACATAAACCTATCACATTGATTGGTTTATGTCATGAGCCACTTTGTTTTGAAAACAAAAATTTTTGTGTATTGTGCTGGATTTCCCTCACAACAGTTCTTTCTATGATTGCTACCAACTACTCATTACCGTTGCCCGATATAAAAAAAAAAAAAAAAAAAAAAAAGTTGTGTACTCCAGCTTTAAGATCTAATATTATGGTACATATTGTACCATGATGCACCAAAATCTTTTTGGTTTCCTTAATGCGGCCATGACTACTGTTTGCAGTTAGGCCCAAGGTATTATTTTTTATGTATAGCAAATTTTGTAAAGACATAAAAACAACTGGTGGTAAGACATCCTGTTGTGGGCACACACATCACTTAATGTTTTGCCTGAATGCTGTATGAGGTATTTGCGGAGAGCTGAGATAATGTGCAGGGGAGAAATCTATTATGACGCTGATGAATAGAAACTCTGGCTGATTATGGACCCAACCCATCTTGTTATGATGCAAGTCTTTCTATGCTAATCAGCTTGTTTCTGCACAGGAATGAGCCACGGAGTCTCTTCTTCATGCTCATTATCTATAATTCGCAAATCAAAGAGCCGGCTATGAGAGAAAGAGGCAATCTGGTGAAGTGAAAGAGCAGGGACCATTTGCCCTATCTGTATACTGCATCACACACAGGACCGACGTCCATCAGTCCCTGTATACTACCTGAAGGAATTTAGCTTTCATTTAAGCGCATAATGCACGACTGTGGTTTGTATACATGTAAATACTGTTAATTAAAATGTTATACCTCACATTACATTAATTTAGCAGACACTCTTATCCAGAGGGACAATGTAGGAGTACAATAGTGCATTCACCTGATTTATATGAGTAATAATGCCAGACCTGGCTAACAACATTACCAGACTGGCAAATATACACCGACCAGCCACAACATTAAAACCACTGACAGGTGAATTGAATATCATTGATTATCTCGTTGTTATTTTGGTTCTGTACTCCAGCACTTTGAGTTTGAAAGGATGAGGTTGAAGTGCAGACGGTCAGCTTTAATTTGAGGGTATTTTTAATCCATATCGGATGAAAAATTTATAGAAATAAAATAAATATCGGATAGAAATTATAGAACCTTTTGTACATGCCCCCCCCCCCCCCCATTTTCGGGCAACAAAAAAATATTGGACAGTTTAACATAATGTAGAATAAAGTACTAATTTTTTATATTTGGCCGCATATCCTTTGCATGACGTCCTTATGTCTGTGACCATCACTCTGCTGTGAGATATCCAGTAGATATGGAAGGATCACTTTAAGGGTTGTTTCTCCTGACAAATTTTCCTATTGAACTCTATGGAAAAATAAGTCAGGAGAAGAAACCCTTCAAGTTATCCATCCATATCTAATGTACTTCTGGCAGCAGAGTGATGGTTTAAGGCTTATTTGATACGTCAGACCCTTGATGACTTATAGCCATTTTACCAACCATGTATTCCATACTGTTCCAGCATAATTTACAGCTAAATCTAGTCCCACCCCCCAATTCCCATAGAGATACATTCAAATGCAGAGACGTTATAGTATCGCTTGTAAGAGTACCAGAAAATAAGATATCAAGAGTCTTTTGATGTTTTTGGGTCACAGACATCGGGAAATCATGGCATGCAAAGGATATGCGACCAAATATTAAAACTTAGGTGCAAATGACAATTTGCGCATTAGGCTTGATGTAGGTATTATCAGCTCCTTTTTAATGGATAGCCATTGTCCCGTACCATCGCACATCGCCTGGATGTTGATGGAGTGGGCTGAGAGCAATGTAATGTGGCATCATTTCCCTTCGCTGAGGGAAAGGTATGTGGACCTATGGAACCTTTTATTATTATGAATTTTTGATATAGCCTACAAAATAATAGTATTTCACATTGTGATCTAGATATTTTAGTCATGCTTGTGCGCGCCCCTGTGTGTAACACACAGGAGGGTACGCGCGTTGTGCACACGCCTATGTAGACGCACTTGTATGCGCCGTTAAAATAACATGTAAACAACTGCGACATGACTTTAGACCAGGTTTGTGGTGGTTCTAGCGCGAGCGCTTTCTGCTGGCTCAAGATAGCAATACGCCAAAAATAATCCTGGCCACTCCTCATCTTAAGACCAACACGCCCAGTTCACTTGCAACGGGCGCAAGAATACATGGTTGTTAAAGGACGTAAGCGCTAGGCGTTATAATGAACCTAGCGCCGGGTGTAAGATAGGGCCCATGGACTTTAAAAGAATCATTGCAACACTGTTTTCATGGCCAATGAAAATTGTATCAAGAATGCAACCATTAAAATGCATGTCATACTCAAACTAATAAGAAAACAGATTGCTGGTGAATTAGCATTTAATTTCCCTAAAAGAGAGGCTTTGTGCTAACTCTAATGTAGGGCATTGTGACTTTATTACACTGCTGTATTAAAGCCAATCGGATCTGTTTGAGTTGCTTAGAATGAGCACTTTACCCAGCAAGTGGTGTCTTGGGCCCAATCATTTTTTGACATTTTAATAAATTAGGCTTTGTAAAGCAAAAAATATTTTTGCACTGTCTGAAGAATCCTCCTCCAAAGGGAAAGACTTGAGACCAGCCCTACAACCAACACAGAATCTCTAGATTTAGTCAGGGAATAGAAAGATATGTTAATTCACAAGCTTTCTTCACCTGAAATCCACTTTTAATTTTCTTCTCCACTGCTTTCCAAGACCGTCTCCCAAGCACCTTTTTTTGCCATAGTGTAATCACTTTCTCTTTTTTACTTTTTGAACTCTAATTGGTTTCTTAATTTTCCAGTCCCTCTGGCGAATATACTTTTCCCATCACACAATTATAAAAATTCTAAATAAAAAATAAAATAAAATAAGCTTTCTCCTGGATTCTATCAGCTACTGTTTTTAACTTTGACTTGCAAGTTAATGCAAGAGTTGTTTTTTTATCTTTACTTGCATAGTCCTGAAAGTTCAGTGATCACCAAACAAATGTTGTGAATGTTGAATGTTGTGTTTCAACACAGAAATTGGCATTTGGGGAAAAAATCATATAATGCAGAACCGTTGTCCAGCTTGGCTTCCCCTTAGCACAGTGGTCCCTTCTGTCAGCACAAAACAGTGAGGGAAGGTAGATTGAAAAAGCACAGTGAAATATTCAGAACTGTTCTGCTTTAATCAGCGACAATGGCCACAGGTGTGACCTCCAAATAATTTAATGGTCTGCTCAGCATTCTGTTTATCCATGACAGCAACACAGGCCATGAAATGTCTTTAATATTAATGCAATAAAGAGGCACCACTGCACTTTCACAATCATCACACCCAGCTGGGTTCTTAGATGTAGGTGTTTATTGGAGTGTACAGTCACCTTGCAGCCTATGTGATCATTAAGAGGCTCCAAACTACCACCGCGGATGACACCTCCGATCTATGCATGGCTGACAGATCACGGAATGTCTATAGATTTCCCCTTGGACCGATAACAACACATCCCTAATGCATCATATCTAAACATGCATGTTTTAGTCATCCATTGGCATTGTTTTTCTTGTCCTTATGAGTTAGGTTCACTTTCATTTGTTTGATACGTGTGCACCCTCATATTCAGAACATCTAGAATCTGGATATAAACTCAGACTAAACTTCTTTAAAAAGTTTTGTTTATCTCTGATAGCGTTGTCGACATACTTGACAAAACCCATTGAAAAGGAGTCTCATGAGAGCTTCGCGATAAGGTTAATTAAAAACAAGTGGCAATATTACTTTATTTATTTTTCCGTTTTTGCAACTTCAGACATGGAACAGTCCCAAGCTAATGTTCCCAGTCATGCGGAACAGGCTCAGTTTCAAACCCAAGGGTCTGATGCTTCAGCAGGCCCAATGGTGTTACAGTATCAACTGTGTTTAAGATGGATTATTAATGGATTCCCTTACCTACAGCACAGTGACACACATTTTAATTTATTTATTTTTAAAGATAGATCTTTTTCAGAAGTCATTTAGATTAGAGGCAGTAGAATAATGTAGTGCTGAGCAGGTGTTATAGAGGTGTTATAGGGGTGAAACACAGCTATTGGAGGTATAGCTATGCCTGGTATGCGGAAAGATTCCTATTAGCACAGGGACCTGGAATGCATTGGCTCCTGTTATGCCTATAATCAGTCTGGGAATCCTCTCATTTCAAGATGTGCAATTTCCTGTCTTAATTGTGATTTAACTCTAAAACTGTAATTTTCTTACACCCCACACTACATTCATTGTGTGGCAAATAATGCCTTTCCATTCTTGTCACACTGAGCTAAAGAGGAGTGAGCTTTCGCTGATTTTATATTTTTTATCACATTTGTATTTTCTATGAGGATCTGAATACGCAATTAGCAAATAGCTGCATCAGTCTTGCTCTTCAGAAAATAACAAATTGATTGCTCGTTAGATCTTAATGAATATGCAATTAGCCATGAACGCTGAACATTGAATATTTTCATCTCTGCTGATCTGCATACACGGGCCGTACTCTGATCATGTGGAGGATTAACTCAGGAACTGCTAATGCATAAGCCCTTGTTTTAGAATGTGTTTTTAATGTGGGTTTCCTAGGTCACATGGTTCTCTGTTTCTGCCGAGATGCATGTTACATAAGCTACCAGCTGCATAGTATGATCTAGTCTTTTCTGGATCAGTCGACAACTCTGCTCCACTTCTTGTGGGACGCCTCTGATAAAGGAAACATACAACTGGCCTTTAAACCCAGCCAGGATGAGCACATTTCATCTCTCAGAAAATGAACATCCCTTCACCTGTAATAATGCTCTGAAATACACACACTCTGAAAAAAACCAGGAAGTGATTGGACTGTTGTACATTCATCAAACACAATTATAAGGGCTGTGTGTTTGGGTGTATCCAATAACACAATTATAAGGGCTGTGTGTTTGGGTGTATCCAATAACACAATTATAAGGGCTGTGTGTTTGGGTGTATCCAATAACACAATTATAAGGGCTGTGTGTTTGGGTGTATCCAATAACACAATTATAAGGGCTGTGTGTTTGGGTGTATCCAATAACACAATTATAAGGGCTGTGTGTTTGGGTGTATCCAATAACACAATTATAAGGGCTGTGTGTTTGGGTGTATCCAATAACACAATAATAAGGGCTGTGTGTTTGGGTGTATCCAATAACACAATTATAAGGGCTGTGTGTTTGGGTGTATCCAATAACACAATTATAAGGGCTGTGTGTTTGGGTGTATCCAATAAAACACTTTCCTTGAATTTTGTAATTCAGATGATGTATTCCAGAAGACAGCTTTAAATTAACATTTTAAGCACGCTGCAACATTAATTTAGGTTAAATGTTAAGCAATACCTGCAAGCTCAATTCTTCATAGATTTCAGATAGTGACCCCTAGATGCCCTTGAGAAGTGATTATTAACATTATATATAAGATTGTTATCGTTACAAGCAAAATGCACAGAATATAAAAATAATCAATTTCTCATGTCTGCAGTAGGCCTTCCGGGGGCTGTGATTGACACATAGTGACATCATAGATTCCAATTTACACAACATGCAGCAGGCCAATAATGAGACATTAGTTGTGCCATTTGCAGGCATGTAAAGAGTCTCGGGGATCTGTCTCTGCTGCAATTAATATAATTTTAGTAGTATTTACAGTTCACAAAAGCTCCCAAATGAATGAAGGCTAATAATAATTTACTATTCATTTAAAGCCTGTTCCTCAGCTAAACTTGATAAATGACCCAATTTACTTGACAAACCATCCCCGCAAACACCGTTTAAAATAAAATAGTTTAAAATCAAAGCAAAAATAATGAAATGAAATGAATTATGAGTAGCACAGCATTAAGGATTGTAATTCAACTTACACTGTGAAGGTGTAAAGTAAGGGCCTTGTTATGCTCTCACTCCCGTCCTTTTGTGTCCCGTGTTTTACCTGTTTCCTCTCGTATCGTGTTGTTTGTATCCCTGTTTGTTTCCCTCGTGCTGCAGGTTGGGCTTGGTTTTCCCCTTCGTGTCACTCTGTTCCACTACTCTTTATCCGCCTATCCCTTTCCTTCTCTCTGCATGCATTCTGCACACTCTCTGCTCCGTTAATCACTCACGCATACATTCGCACGCGGCACTTAATTGATACTTGTTAACTGTTGTATTTAGTCACCCGGTGTTCTTTGTCCTGTGCCAGTTTGTTAAGTCTCATTGTAGTAATACCCTGGTCTTGTCTCATGGATACTTTGTATCTAGTCCTGTCTGGCCTGCTGAAAAGCTTTCGTTCTGAATCAGCGTTACTCGCTATTTTCTAGTCTTGTCCAGCTTTAATTAGCTCTTGCCAGAAATGGCGTTAACTCACTGTTCATTCTGTCCTGCCTCGCTGTTACTAACTTTTGTCTGCTCCAAGTCTACCAGCCTGCATCTGTGTGTGCATCCAGCCTGTGCTCCAGTTCTGCCCATCTACAGCTGTGTGTGCATCCAGCCTGTGCTCCAGTTCTGCCCATCTACAGCTGTGTGTGCATCCTGCCTGTGCTGCGGTTCTGCTAACCTGCAGCTGTTCGTACCCACTCCACTCTGCCCTGTCTCCCGCTCCCCGCTCCTCCTCTGCTCAACCACCCCGGATTCCTGCCACTATCCATTCCCTGGCCTCACCCGCTCCCGCTGATCCCCTGCTAATCCATACCTGGTTTCTGTCTTGTCTGTCTCTCTCCCTATGCTTCAGGAGGACTTATTGTCGAAGCAATAAATTATTGGAGTTATTGTAATTCCTTGTGTGTTGAGTCGTGCATTTGGGTCCAGTTCATACTCTGAACCGTAACAGGCCTTACATATACAGTACCACCAAGTGATGTAGGCTACATGGGATAAATGGTAAAAGAGATTGACTGGGATGGCACAAATGCAAAGTGTACAAAAGTTACACATATACAACACCATGAGTTTTCACTTTTCAGGGTTTCCCCACGTAAATCACAACAATGACTACAGACTCACCCCGACAAACATTAACATCCGTACTGTCTGACCTCATGTAAACACACAGAATTCAGATACAACTCCACACAGCCATACAGTAAAGCTCCAAACTTAACATGTAAACCCTTCATCATATCAATTAGTGGTTCAGATAGCTAGCAACAAGACCATGAAATTGGACTAAATTTGTACTCTCAAATTGAAAAAATTGTGTAGCCAGCCAGACAGCTATGTCTGAGCTAGCTAGCAACCTAGTTACAAAACATTTTTAACATCCACCCAGACAGCTTGCTATCTTTGTCCCATATTCAATCATTCCTGGCTACATAGCGTACTTGTTAGTTAAGTTGTTAATTAGCTACATTCAGGTGTTTAAATAACAGTAGCACATTAACTAGACTTCCAGTGACTTGAGTTAGTTAATAAGCTTAGTATCTACTGCTAGTTGCTTCCTCTGCCCACCCTAGCTAGTTACTTTGTAGCATGTAGTAAGTGCAAGTTACGGCTTGGCAGGGCATGCCCTATATACCTATAGAGCACCGAGAGTTTGGCACTTTGCACTTTTCAGGGTTTCCTACAGAAGTAACCACAATGACCACAGACTCTCAGCCCGAAAAACATTAATTCTGTACGTTCTGACCTCATGTAACCACACAGCATTCAGATTCACACATCCACACAATAAAGCCCCAAACTTGTGTTTTTCACCTTCCTCTTCTGCTTCTTCTTCGTCTTCTTATTTTTCCTGCCTCCGTACCCTCAAAGAATAATTCTCCCCATTGGATAACAACATCGCATACCTGCTATCCAAAGCTTATCGACCAATAAAAACTAATGTGGACACATCACAGAATCACAGACAAAACCGCTATATGGCTGTGTGTTGTCCCTGAAGCTACTGTGGCCTACTGCTTGGAGTTGCTTCCTTCTCACACAGAGGATTGGGGGTTCGATACCCACCAGGCAAGTTCATTTTCGACAAAACAATGTGCAACTGTTATACTTTTCATTTATTAGATTTAAATGTTATTTTCACATTAACAAACATATTTTTATCACAAAGGCAAAAGACATGTTTACAATATCAACTGTTCAATGTTTCACTTGTACTACAGCGAAATGGTGAAAGTCAGACGACACCACTTCAGGTAACGTTACGCAGTATGGAAACAAATGTTCCATTTGCCGTATACACTGACAAATGGCCTGTAGCCTATATTACATAACTGTATCCAAGAAGCTTTGGTGTAGTGGTAAGTGTCAAGCCTTACCATGTGAGAGATCTGGGTTTGATCCCCATCGGGTACTAAAGTGTAATTTTATTTTGGACTAAAACAGTGTTCACATGTTATGGTTTTCTCATACAAGAATATTTTTCCCATATTAAAGAACGTCTTTTATTGCAAAGGCAAAGACTGTTAGGATCCTGTAATCTGTGTCTTATTTCTTTATTTGTTATTATTTTTCCTGTTTTCTTTCCCTCGCGATTGTCAGTCCGCGTTCCATGTTTCTGAGATTCCACCCCCTGTCTTTGTCATTGCACTATTCGGGTGATTTTGGGAACATTCAGGTTTCTTCTGTATTTCGTATATCTCGTTTTCTTCCTTCTGACTTTATTTATATTTGTATATAATACTAATGTACTAATCATACTAACTGTTAGATTAGATTTAATACTAACCTGCTAACAAACTAACATGTGTATATAATACTAACCTACTAACATTAGGGTTCTAGAGTTCACTACTAACATTACTAATTCATCTTGAGTTTCTACCTGCAGCTGTCATTTCCCTCCTCATTATCCTATCCCTGCATTGATCTGTGATTTTGCATTCTCTGCATATGTGTCCACTTTCGTGTTCTTCTAATCTGAGCTGTGCACTTGTTTACCTGCTAACTCCAGGCCGTTTGTTATCATTGTGTCTATGTGTATTCCAGTCCGTGTCTTACGTTTCCCCTGTCATTGTTTTATTGGTCCCTGTTAACCCTCACTGTTCTCACCTGTGAGCAATCTCCCCTCCCTGCTTCTACACACCTGATTCCCATTATGTCTGTCTTCCTCTGTGTATATATACCTTGTCATTTCAGTGTTCTTCGCGAGTTCCTCTTATGATATTCTGCTTCTGTGTTACCGTCTGTTTTTCTGAGTTTCTGCCCGAGCTGTTTATTCTGTTTTCTAGTTTTTGTTCCCCAGAGTTCTTTTCCTGTTGTTGTTTTGTTTTGTATCCAGTCTGTTTTGTTTTCTTTGTGTTCCTCTGAATCCCTGGTTTGGACCCCTGCCTGTGTTCTCGCGACCCTGTTTTTGGATTTCCCTTTTGTACCTTTGCTGTGCCTTCTCGGTTTTGACCCCTGCCTGTTCTACTTCGGATTGCTGCCTAGCCCTCATTAAACTTCGGTTTTTCCCTTACTCCTGCCTGCATTTGGGTCCTTCTCCCACCAGCACCTTACAAAGACATGTTTACAGTATTAACTGTTCACTTGTAGCCTGTTACTTAAAGGTATAATATGTAGTTTCAGAACACCAGATGGCGATATAGAGCATATAGGAGAAACAGGCTCCTCGAAAATTGCTTATCACGTGTTCTTCTCAGACACGCACGACGACGCACGAGCATTGTGGTGACGTTTCACACATATTTTCTCTGACTGTGGACTCAATTCAATTCGCTTTATTGGCATGACAAGACATTGCATCTGTATTGTCAAAGCATACTGCATTAAAACAGTCAAAGACATACATCTAACTCTGAACAATACAAAACAGCAAAGACTAGAAACGAATGAACAGTAACCATACATGAAAACAATAACTTTTCTTTGATTATGGATTTAGAAATAACAATAATGTAAAATAAAAAAGTACAATTAAAAATAATAATTATCAATAGAAATGATAATAATGATGAGAACGACACATATGATCTTATAAAGTGAATATAATAAATATAAAAAATTAAAATAGGTTTATAATGATCGCTGTCACTCACTGTCCCTAAGACGATGGCAGGCAGCTATATATTGTGCTGCCAGGTCACAGCATGTCCTCTCCTCTCCTAAGAGGATGGGGAGTTTTTTAATTGAGGGTATCTCTGATTTATTTTGGGAAAATATTTATTTCTGATTTGATTGCATTTTTCGCATTTTGTGATAAAGTGCCGCTCCGTCTCAATGTTTCTCCTCCCGGAGTCTGTTGACTATCACGATCACTCTGATCAAGCTGTCCTCTACCTCTGGCCCTGCCTAGCCCACCACAAACACGATTGTCGCTTTGGATAAAAGCGTCTACTAAATGACTGTAATGTAATGTTTATGTAATGACTGCCCCTCACCCTTACTCTGTGGCCGCGACCACTGGATGTTGATGGCTACAGAATGAACCGAGCAGAATTACAAAATTATGATTTTGAATTATTTTATGAAAATAAACAGTGGTCAAATTTACAGAGCAATAGCTAAGATTACTAACTTATATGCTTTGAGCATGTAACGTAGTCTCCATTTACATGATCAAGGTTGTTTACTGTTGTTGCTGCTATAACGTCCCTTGCTGCAACGCTCTGGCTTGTCTTTCACAAATGTCATGGCAAAAGAAAAACTGTTTGCGTAGTTCGAAGCGTCCCCGTTCGTGTATTTGCGTGAGGCATGTTTCGGGCTTAAGCTAAAATAAGAGTTTACCTGGAAGCCTGTCCACATGGCCTGGCCATGTCAATCAAATGAGCAGGAACCGCCCATTCATGACGTTTACACAATTTTAGCTGTTTCTGGCTTTAAAATGGCGGCGGGATGTCAACAGTGTAACATTCAAAACATTAACAAAAAAACACTTTGCGAACGACTTATGAGGTAGGAAATACATTCAACATGTTTATTAGACCACAAGGACACATACAATGTTTTTTGGGGAGAAAATTTTAATGTAAACAAAGAACAAGTTGTTTACAATGAAACTACATATTATACCTTTAAATAATTCGGTCACTGGACACCAGTTCTGCAATAGCTAACGTTATGGGAACAGGTATCCCATGGCTATTTGTTAAGCAAAGAAAAAAGTTTTAATACAGAATATCATCTGGTTAAGATTGCGTTGTTACATTAATGTAAAAAAATCTATAAATAACTGTGCCAGGTTACATCTTTTCACAAAAGTTTGTTTTAAAGACGATCATTACAGAAAAGCCGACATAGTTCGGTAGGCTATCACTACCACTGCACATACAGTTACAGTAGGCTACCGAGAAAAACATCCATGCGTAGCGTCGGCCTACCTATGTTGTCATTTCTTTATTAATTTGTAACAAAAAAAAGCATGCACTTCAGCTCTGTTCACTTTATACTTTATTAACACAATGTGACCATAGAAATTATGTAGGCCTACTAGGAAAATTAAGAATTTATAATAATATATTAAGAATTGATGATAGCTAACTATAAGCTGCAATCCCTAAGCTATATTGTATATTGTAGATCCGTCAAGAGGAAAGTGTACCCTGTTGTCCCTTAGTGTCTCCAAATGGCTAAATCGAAAATGGCTAAATTGTGCTGTAAATCATAAAATAATGATATATTTAACTACAAATCAACAGTTTTGGCTCATAAAACTCACTTTTGCATCATTTTCAAGTGGGAATTACTATCTTTTCATCAGTATAGGGGGATAAATATATACATGGGTCCAAAAATCTATCCAAAGCCTGTCATAAAATGAATAAAATATTATAATAGGATGGGTTCCCCCCTTGAGTCTGGTTCCTCCCAAGGTTTCTTCCTAGTTACACCAGGGAGTTTTTCCTTGCCACTGTTGCCTTTGGCTTGCTCTTGTGGGGGGTTTAGGCTGGGGTTTTCTGTGAAGTGCATTGTGACAACTAGTTGTGAAATGCGCTATATAAATAAATATTGATTTGATTTGATTTGATGGCCACCAGGGGGTCTGCGCGAAGGGGTTAACAAAAACATTCCTTACATCTGTCAAAAAAGCCTGGCCTTGCTAAGATCTTCAGTATATCATTATATGACACATATATAGCCTGTAAATAACAATTCCCAGTGAATCTTGTGATATCTGGGAGGTCTAGGAGGTGATGCTGTTAAAGGACAATACAATACAGGTTTGATTCCCAAGTGGGGCACAGCTCTTTTGAAATGCCCTGCTGTATAACCGGAGAATGTGCATAGTCTAAGGTTGAATAAGGGAGTCAAATACTTGGTGATGGTAAATTATGAGTGTTTGGGAAAGCTTCGTTTGCTCCTAATGCTGGCAGACTGTACTGCAGCACATCCCTGCCTAGAATCAGGTGCAAATATGTCCTCATGTTCACTTCACGGCAGCCCACCCACAAACAGGGACATTAGCATCTGAAGACCCCTCATGCTGATCAGCTCCCCTGTGGTATTCTAACACTTGAGCCTGAAACTACGTCCTCATATTTTCTTGTAATCTGCAGATTGCTAGTCAGCTTCCTAAAATCCCCTTGAAGAAGTCCTGCGCAGCTGTTGACATTTGCTGGCTGACAGTCCTTGACATTTTCTGCCGGTTTAAGCATGGCCAGTCTTTTTAAGTAATTGTGCAGAGACAAAACACAACAAAAACATAACAGCAGCCAATCAAAGTGCAGCCTTAATCCTCAAAATTCTTCATTAGGGTGTGCATTTGCAAAAGATGGTAAGCGTTTGTTGTTTCTCCTCTAATTATCTGCCACTGGCTGTAACTCAATGTACTTTAAATGGCAATTATGTATTTATTTTAAATGGCAGATTAAGTGAAGTTCTTTCATACACCTGAAAAACAGCTGGTGAATGTCAGGTGGTATATACATTTTGTGTATAGTTACATCACAAAATAAACTGGTAATATCTGTTGTCAATAAATTAACTGAACACCGCCTATTCTGTCTGCTCTTGGCAATTTAAGTATAAAGCCATTACAACATTTACAGATTGACAGTAATTAGTTTATAAGTTGCATTACATTGTTACATTGTAAATACACATATCTAATGAAACTCATGAATAGACAACATAACTTTCACAGCATGCATTTTAAAAGTGCACAAAAATCCATTTTAAAAGTGCACTCACAACATTAGCAGTTATCGGTCTCTACCCCAACACAAGTGTCTTTGCTAGTTTCAGACTGACGCAGTTGTCATTTTACCGTCCAGCATACACGTTGTTAAATAACAAGTAAGTAAGAGCAAGTAAGAGCAAGTGCTCTTGTGCCCACCTGGGGAGGTTGGTCTTAAGATGAGGTGTGGTCAGGCGCATTTTTGGCATATTGCAGAAAGCGTTTGCGCTAAAACCAGCACGAACCTGGTCTTAAGACATGTCGTAGTTATTTTAACGGATTAGCGTAATATTAATATAGCAATATGTGTCTACATAGGCATGTGCACAACGTGCATACACCCTCCTGTTACACACACAGGGGTGTGCACAAACATGCATAAAAATATCAAGATTAAAATGTGAAAGCATCTCCAGCATCTCCTAAATTAAATGGGAGACATATCCCAATCTGCCGTAAAGTTAGACATACATGCAGTTACGTACCTCAAACCTAGTCCAACATGCCAATGAATAGCCTAGCCGACATTCAAGTCCCCATTCACACCTGTCAGCCAAGAACGGGTAAAACAGGAGTTCACGGACAACTTTGGAATTCTGCCCCAGCAGAAAACTCATATATGTGAAACGTAAGCGAGCCAACTCCAACATACAGACGATGTGCGATGTGTAAGGTTACAACTTTATTTGCAAATTATCCTGGAGCAAGCTATGGCTATGGCCAATAGTTCCTGCAATATTCCGAGGGAACAGAGTTATTTTGGGGACAATAGCTATCCATTAAAAACTTTGCTAATGACACCCTATGTCATGCCTATCAACAATACGTGAATTGTCATTCAATCGAAAACTCACGAAAATACGCACTGCAATAGACGTTTTGGAGACATTTAGAAATGTTAGTTATGAAATGTTTGTTTAGTTATAACATTTAGTTATGAAATGTTATGAAATGTTTTTCAAATACCCTACAGTTCAGGGGGTTCACTGTGCATAAGGTTTTTTTTTTCTTTTTACTTCTCGATATGGTTCAAAAAACAGATTACTTTAAGTTTCACCATTTTTAACTCATTCTTCATTCTTCATATTTTTTTAATTACAGTGACCAGGTTTCCATACTTTCATCAATTAAAACCCTGCTGATTTCACCTGTTAGTCCATAACTGAACAAAACGATTTTAAAGAGAAATAAAAATTAAATTAAGGAAAATAAACATTTTCAACAATTAGAACCGTAAACAAATTTGCAGAAGAGAATTTCAATGGCATATATTTTCTGAATGCGGGCTTCAACTTCGTGCATGAGCAGGTGTTTTGCCAGCTGTCAATCGCTCTTTTCAGTCTTAATAATGCGCCATGATATTAGCAATCCGCGAAAGATGCAAATGCAGGTGGCTTTTAAAGGGAATGGGAAAGGACACTGATTTGTTTATTGTGTGTTACGCCCAAGGTGCACCTATAATTAATGAAGACTACATTCAGCCCATTTAAGCTTTGAGCCTTACTTTGCGCTGAAATTATCAGCGATCTAACTATCAAAAGTGGAGTTGGACACGCCATAAATGCACTTGCACCATGCAATTTCAACCATGCGCTAAGATCATCAAGCCCATAGTGTTTAAATATGATTCAGACACATGATTCTGTCTCCCCAGGGCCATCTCACCTCCATTGGGAACAAAAATAGTGCAACCTTGGAGGAGGGAGTAAGAGCGAGAATGGACGATGAATCCGTCAGATGATTTGTCCATGGATACTACATATATACCTTCTCACCCCTTACGGAGCATTATGGGGGGTAAGTTAGCCAAGCCTGATTGATGGCCACAATGGACCAATTTTTTATTTTTTAAAAATCAAGGTTGAAGATGTGACCAATGAGGCAGAGGCTGTGCTGAAGGTTGGGTGATTGATACAGGTGTCAGACTCAGGCACCTTGTCAAGGGGGGCAGGATCTTTGAATCTAGAGAGTAGTTAAGCTTTCTGTGTCACCCCCTGCTATTCTTAGGGAGTTACTGCAACCCAGCCCAGTGAAATTACATACGTTAGCAGGTGCTCTTATCCAGAATGATTTAGAGAATTGGAGAACATCAGTGCTAGTGAAACATCAGTGTTAGTGAAATGATTCAGAATTATAATATACGCAATATGCGAAAAATTAAAATTAACCAGCTGTGTGGTGTCACTGGAGTGGGTAACATTTTACTTTTATATTGTTAGAAACTTGTTTAACTTGTTAAAACCAAACCTCAGAAAAGTAGGCCACATGATAAAAATCACATTTGTAATTTCCATGATCTTTATTATATGTTAGTATCAGCATAAAATCTCATTTAGTCATAGTGGTAATCTTTTTAGGTGACAGATATATAAACTTGAATTAATACTGAAGAACAAAGAACAATTTGTTTCCTTTGGAATAAATATACTTTACAATTATGCATTTAACTTTTTTTTTATTGTACCGAAACTTTGGTTAAAGAACAGCTTTCCTTTAGTTAGCCTGGGACTCTACAGCAGAATTATAACATTCAATTGATTTCTAAAGGGTTAAACCATATATCATTCTTGCAGTGTAATTTCACATGTGAATGGCCTTTTTGATGTATTGTTAGTCAAGCTGAAATTCCTATAAGAGCAAAGTTCTGTTCTGCAATGTGGGTTGGAAGAGATGAAGTCCTCATGCTGCAAACCGACTAAATCTCAGCCATATCGCCCAACCAGAAACACATTCCATGAGAGAATGAGTAATCAATCTCAAATGCACGCAAATCAGGGAGGAATAAACTCTGTAGTAAAACTAAACAAATAAGTTTAATGCTTAACAGGGTAATGGGGAATAAACCGAGCTCATCCATAGGATCCCTTGGTGTTCGGCCTCCTGTAACTTGTTTTTAAAAGGGAACAGAAAATAAATCTGTGAAACCATTTGGAACTTAACTGTTGGGATCTGAAGTCCATGGCAGACAGTGTTCTCATGCACTAAGGTACGTATATGATCCTTGATGTAGCCTATGTATCCGTAAATTATTTTTGTGTATTTTGAGCGTTAGCTAGAGCGGGCCAGATAATTAGCCTCCATTGTTACGCAACGCAATCATCCGAAACGCTTAGTTATGGATATTCCAAACACACCCGTACGTGTCTTGCTACAATGACAGCCGTCATCTTATTCATTTTGCGTCTTTTAAAACTTGCTTTCCATTTATACTAAAATGCACCTGCAAGTACCTTTCTCAAACTTGATTTCGGGCTTAGTAAATCACTTTACACGTGCTAAAGCCATCTATTTGCATAACCTCCTCCCACTATTTCGTAAAATAACGCACAGATGCTGAATTTTGCCTATTCATTCAGGCTTACCCGCAAAAACGAAAAATTGATGTATCTTTCAATTTTAACAAGCACAGTCCACAGGTTCCACTTTGAACGTTCAGTTGAACAAGTAAAGTTAAAAATCTATTTAAGACTTGGTGCAATTGGCTTGTGCAAGCTAGATCATACGGTCTCATCGAATTGCAATCAATAAAGCCTAACAATGAAGGCACACTAGTACTTATGCAGTGGTTTCGCTAGAAAAAATCCGTCAATGTGACAGACGGTTGAAAAAAATCTTAATTATTTTAATGTTTACCGATTTTAAACGTTTGCGTTGTATTTTTGGATGGACGTCGCCATCATAACATTTTAATTCCAACAAATATACGACTATTCATAAAATGAATAGGTTGAATTATGAGATGAGTGAGCCTACTAGCGGCTCCCTTACAGCCACAATAATTATGCGTATAGGCTATGCAATACAAAGTGCAGAACATGTTTATTCAAAAAACAAAAGTGTTGAGAATAAAATTGGGGATGATCAATTGCCGTTAAAATAAACTGCACATGCCCTAAAGTCAGCTAAACAAAAAGGGCTAATTTTGTGACGTGACAGAGAGATGCAAATCCGATAGAAGAATCTACGCTAGAATTAAGTGAGTTAATCTTTGTCAAGGCGTTTATCAAATCATTATCAATCAGAATTCACAGAAAATAGCCTACCTAATACATTCAATTGTTTAACATGCTTGAACAAAATCTATTTAGATGATACAATACGTTTTAGGCTATTGTAGGCCTAGTCAGTTAGTGTTTAACACATTTGCAGCAATATTTTTTATCTGTCAAAATGACGGATGACATTTTGATTTTTCCATCTAAGCTTCTAAAAATCGGTAATGATGGGAATTCTTGGTTAACGCAACCCATGCACTTAGGCCTACTTCTTGTAAGTTTAATCACTACTGCAGTGAATTTAACACACTCAACAAACTGCGTTTTCTGTGAGAAATGTATTCTCGTGCTCACGCGCACACACTGCTGTCAAGGTTCTACTGCATATTGCCCTCCCTATAATAACTAGGCTATACAGACACCAGACATTAGGTTATAATTGTCTTCCCCCCACCACCCCGGAGTATGTAATGTAGGTTATAGTTTTATTTTTATTCTTTAATAGCCTATGAGCATTGCCGTTATTTAAAAATATATATTTTTACGTGAGTAAATACAACAGAAAACAACCAACATCAATTTTATTTCAATGTGCGATAAGGGGATGAATGCACGCACAGCCATCAATAATTGAATCTTGTTGTTTGTTGAGCTTAGACGCTGCCATCTGACGAAACCTGAGCGTGACGCCTACATTTTTCAAAAAGTACATCTCAAATTATCAGGGTTTTTAATGCTTTTAAGCCTCTGCGTTCTTGCATACTAAGGCCTGGTACATACTCTACGCAAGGAACGGGCGCAACGACGCAAAGAGCAACGCAGGGGGCGTTTCTCGAGTTCTTGCATAGCAAAATGTGCAGTCCAAATTTTGTAACGCGACGCAAACGTGTGGTGCAATTTCACGCGTTTTCGTTAGAGGAGCTAAATGTAAGTACTGTTCAATAACTGCAGACCTCGCGTATGTCCCGAATATGCGTTGCCTTTCATGTTCCTTGCGTAGAGTATGTACCAGGCCTAAGTAGTAGCCTACATACCTTTTTAGTGCACTTGGAAATTGTGAGGGGGAGTGTAAGGTTCGGAGAACCAAACGCGACCGATAAGGATTTCTAAAAGCGTATCTAGAGAGATACGCCACAAAACGCGGAAGTAGCTGCACCACGCTATAGCACAAGGCAAAACAAAGCAACCTCCAAAAACTGAGGCGATCTCGATAAACAGCAAGAATAACTAACAAAAGAACCTCATGCACTAAATAATTAGGCGTAACAAGAGGTGATGAAACAAAACAAAACTCGATAAAAGTGAAGGAAAAGAATAGAAAAGACCTGTTAGCCAAAGCTCTTGTGGCAAAAGAGCTGAACACAACTGGCAACAGGTGAAAAGAATAAAGGATAAAGAAAGAAAAGAGAAAACCAATCTAATCCTAAATCTTATAACCGGACTTGCTGCGTTTCCTATTCGTACGAACCAGAAATGCAGCGACCGAAATTCCTATACCTTACCGACTTCATATATCAACATAGCAAAAACAATCTCGAAGTGCGGAAATGCGGAAGTCCTGAGGTATTTATAGCCGGCAGGAAACGCAAAACAGGTGAAGGGAATAATTGTCGGGCAAGATACGAATACCGGAGCGGAGGCGGAAAAAATCAGATAGAGCGTCCTGACGACGCCAAAAAGGAAACCAAAAATGTAGAAAAGCAAAGGCTGCAAATAACCATGACAGGAAATACATACTTGCAAGTACACGAGTATGCAAAGTGACACACACACTCTGAAAAAAGACAATTAAAATCTAATACATGTGGCTGACCCTGTGATAATATAAGGTATATTTATAAACGGTATACTTAAGTATAAGGAAAGCTTAAAGGCCATGATACATTGGAAATATTTCTAGGCTTGGGACAAAAATTAGTGAAGAAAACATGGTGGGCCCTATGAAAATAAAAAATAAAATACTGTGGTGAAAAACACTAGCCTATTGGTCACATTTGTGGGCAAAATTGCCCATTTTCACTGCCTCGAAAATTTGCTCGTGTATCATGACCTTAATGATTGTGTAGGCAATGGCAATCACCTTTACTGGAATTAAAGTAAGATCCCAACCACTTATCAAGATCCCTTTTGGGAACAAATAAAGTGATTAATTAATACAGAGAAAACCATGTGCCTCCTCTGTTCCTGTTAGCCATGGAAAAATGTATGAAATAGAAAAATCTATTTCATCAAAGCATAAAACTGGAATAGAAGGGGTATAGGTGTTAAGATAGCCATGACCAAGCTAGATGGGCCACCTAAGCCTCTTTTTGAACCAGGAAAAACCCTGGAATGCATGACACAGGTTTGAACGGCATGCAGGGTTTTATGCGTGGGGACTTCAGAAGGTGTACTAGCGTTATAAAGGGGTGTGTATTTAAGGTTTGTGCCAATCTACGATGACATTGTATATCGACGAGACGATCGTCGATTGCGACGCCTTTGCCAACATAAAGTTGATTTTTGGGCCGTTTAACAATCAGCGCAAACAGCCCTTTTAAAATTATTTTTCATGAATTTTTATATGTGTTTAATGTTGTTTTACTCCTATAAATAATTAATAAATTATTAAAATAAATAATTAAATGAATAATAATTTGCGCTTTTGCATTGTATGCGTGTGAATGAATGAGCATCGCAAACAAGTGCGCAGATCAAGTTATTATTATTATTATTATTATTATTATTATAGTAAATATCATATTAAGTGTCAGGTGAGACTGGGTGGGGGGTTGCTTGTTAAATGGACTAGCTACATGACAATACTGACACTTATAATACTGACACTGATACTGATACTCCGTATTTGGCAGAGTTGTGACGAATTGTGTACTAATAAAGCTGGAACATGGGTTTCCACTCAGTGTTTGTAAGAGCAATGAATGAAGGGGTTAAGCTCCTTGGTAAAATCAGACTTGTGTTTTAGCCTCTCCATTGGTTGTACATTTGAAACAGTATTATTTACATTAATATTTCCAAACCTGTAAAATTGCAGGATTCAAATGTTGTTGATTTAATTTTGTAGTTTCACAAATTATCTCAATGCTACTGCAAACCACCAGCCAAACCCTATAGCTTACCCTAATTTTAAAGTTAAAAGCCGTGCATGATTGTGAGTGCGTGTGCATTTATTTATATTCATTCCAGCGTGTGTATGCTCCTGTGAGGGTGTGTGCTTGAGCACATTTCTACATAAGTGTGTTAGTATGTGTATGTTTTTGCTGAAATGGATGCTGAATGTCGTGTGTGAATCAAAACAAGAGCTGGCAGTGCCACTCTTATTACCTACAGTATGTATTGTTTACGGGCAAAGGCAATTATGTCTGTCAATGTGTGAGCAAACTGAAAGCTAATGTGCTAACAAGATCCATGCCTCATAAATGTATTTACTGATATATAAGCTTACACAGCTCTGATTAAACTGTTCTGCACACTCACCTATGAACTCACGAGGCCCTTGTATGCAGAATGCCCCAGAAGGTTACCTGACATCTCTATTTAGAAATTGAGCTGTCACCTCTCTGTGAGCCAGGCTTAAATTTGGACAGGAGTAAGAGGAACAACTGAATAATCCACACTCCCCAAACAGGAGATGGGGACGGTTTTCCTATGAAAGCTCTGTTCCGGCATCTGACCCAGAAAAACAGTGGTGACGGGAACTACTTGACAGCCAAATGCACCGCTCTGAGTAAAAATAACTCCCTGCACCAGTTCCATGCATAATTACAGTGGAGGCAAATGAAAAATAACAACTGAAAAAGAAATCCGGCCCTAAATTTGAATCGCATGAAGTCAGAGGCATAACGTTCTCATAACGTTTCCTGTTCTTTTTTTGGGCAGCATTGCTAAGCCTCAGCCTGGCAGTGGGACAGATGGATGGAAGATACAGTTAATTTGAGGAAGAGTTCAAAGGCAGCTCCACCGATGAACCACATTTGTGTTATGTCAGCTTGACAGCAAACTTGGGACTTGCGGATAAGACTCACACAAGCATCAGGTCCTATCTCATATGAGTGAGGTCCACCGCAGACTAATGTAGGAGTGAAAATGAACTCCTGTACTGTCCTTACCAAATTTTTCCTGTGCCAAACTGATCAAAATATATATTTTCCAATCCTGTACTGGCCCGTCCCATCTCATCCCATGGAGAATACAAATGTTCTGCCCTGTCCTGCCCTATCTTGTCAAATTATTTTTCCTGTCATGCTCTGTCCACTAAACTGTATTTAAATCTGTTGTGATGCTTATCATTAAATAACTTGGAGATACACTAAAATGAACAATATCTCAGCAAAAATGTTTTAGCCAAGTTACTCCTGTACAAAAAAAAAGATATCTCCATACAATTTTTTAAATTTGTGTTTTACAGATTTATAGAGACTAGAACTTTACTATGCATAAATAGCATTGAACTTACATATGTGTTGTATGGAAACTTTCAGACATCCCCTTATTACTACGGCAATCTGATACACCAGTTTTCCCAATGGCTATAAATATATGTTGCATAGAAATGTATTCTGCTTAACACATTAACATACAGTATATTAATACATTAACATTGAAAACCCAAGTGCTTCACTGATATAAAGGAGACATATACCACCTTTTTCATCACACCATCTACCTAGTTTATGTTCAATAAACACTTTCATAAATTAGTTGTATTTGGTGTGAAAGTTAGATTACAGAAAGAAAAGACTAATATAGACTGGTAGTTTAACCTTTGACAACACGTATAACTGTAATTTCGGTAACACTGATTGATGCTTTTGATTGCTCTCACCGACTTTCCTTGTGTAAACAAATTTTACAGGACAATCAAGTCACAAACACAAATGTAACATGTAAGATAAACATTTCCATAAAACAAAATGTTTAAAAATATTTTCAGATTATTTGGGGTGGCAGGACTGCCATCCGCGAAGTTACGGCTTGGCAAGGAATGTGTTACACTGTCCATTCCTCTCAGTCCCCGTCCCCGTTTGTGCTCCTTGTCTTCACCCCCGTTCTGCCCCTGTTCGCGCCATCCCAGGATCCAGTTCCTTCCCTAAGCTTCTCCCTATATTTCTGGAGTTTAGTACGAAGTAATAAATTATCTGGATTATTGGATTTCTGTCTCTGAGTCGTGCATTTGAGTCCAGTCCCTTCTCGGAACCTTAATAGAATGCCCCATACCTAGTATATAGCACTGAGAGTTTGGCACTTTTAGGGGTTTCCTACAGAAATAACCACAATGACCACAGACTCTCAGCCTGTGCCTGTAATTTCTCATATAATCCCTAACCACACAGAATACAGATACAGCTTCACATATCCACACAATAAAGCCCCAAACTTGGGTTGTTTTTGCAATTTTACTACTTATACATATTGTTCCTGCTGATTTCATCATCAAAAATGCTCAATACCCTCAAAGAATAATTTTCCCCATTGGGTAAGAACATCTGATCTGCCAGTGACAAAGTTTGAACAAAGTAGTCTGATCAAAGTACACAATCGCAGGCTGAACGCTTAAGAGGCTGCCTAACTGCACCAGAAATTGCGTCATTAGCTTGGTGGTTAGGGCAACTACGGAAGCCCTGAAAGGCAAGGTGAAGAAAAAAAATTTGCAGCCAAGATATTATCTCGTACGTATGACTTATTATCTTGTACGTACGAGATAAACTTAGGTTTTGACCGCAAAAAATTTGTTTTTACCTTGCCTTTCAGGGCCTCCGCCATTAAGTCGTACGTACGACTTAGCACTAGCATTGGAGCAGGATTTCCGTAGCCAAAAACAAACTCATGAAAACCAAGCTAAATTACCTGGAATCTAGACGTCGTGGTGGGGAAATCTAGGTTGAGAGACGTTTTGACATAAACGGACGCTAACCTTTATTAGCATTCACCTGAACACTAGTAGGCCTACATGACGTTTCGCCGACTTTTCAACACAAAAATGTTTACTGGTTAACAGAAAAAAACAATGGTTATTTAGTCTTCAAATGCCCCATTTTGTAATCATATAACCTCAAAATCACGCTTGGATTTTTTTTCTCAGAAGATCAGGCTAAACAAGCTGTTATTATTTCCACTCGTATTTATTTGAAGGCGTAGGCCTATTTTATTTCAAGGTGTAGACCTATACATTTCAAATCGGCATGAAAGGGGCATGTTCAGCTATGATCATTGGTTGCTCAGACCATAAATATAAAAAACGAAATACAGCTCACTTATGCGTAATTTTATACATATAGGCTAATATAATACATATATAAGTCACATAAAGATCAGCGTATTTTTGCAGTGTATTGACAGATGCAGGACTTCCCTCGAGAAAATATGCTAGGTCTATAACTCCCTTAATGCTGAACTAATTTTCGTGTTATAAACATCAGAAATATCTGCATAACACAGGTTACCTTATTGCCAAATATCCCAGAACAGCTAGCATATTTGCAAAAGGCCTTTTAACGATTATAGCCTACAGGAGTTGTCCAAATGTTGAGGTTTTTTGTTGTAAATTAATTTATAATTTCAGAGAAATATGAATAGGCTACTATAATTGGGACGTTAACAACTACCACTAGAGGGCCACCGTGCATAGGGTAAGCGTCATTATCAAGGGGTAGCCCAAAGGACCAAAGCCGGGCTTTCATTTT